>JAKTVF010000047.1:0-64114 GCA_030557055.1 Candida tetrigidarum
GGAGACATTGGCAAAATACATTGAGCTGGTCTGGTGTCGGTAGTTTTCTTGGACTTGACAGCACCCAACAATCTCAAAAGATTGGTCAACATGATTCTGTGAGCAAATTCGGATCTAGAATCAATGTTGTCAATACCATTACCATTTTCTGGGATGGCAGCGAATGGGATAATGGCATCCAAATCCCAACCTAAACCACCCTTCTTTGGATCGTTGTAGATGTATTCAACTAAAGCGTCAACATCTTGTTTAGAACCTTGGTTGAATGGAACAACAATCAAAGTAGAACCAGCAGCACCATATCTGGCGTACATGTTTTGGTAGTATTCGGTAACCTTCTTGGAGAATCTAGAAGTGGTAACAACAACTTTAGCACCACCACTGATCAAACCTTGTAAGATTTCAGCACCAATGGAACCAGCACCTGCACCAGTAACCAAAACGTATTTTTCTTTGAAAGTAACACCATTGACAGCAGCAGATTCCAAACCGTCCAAGTAAAGGGAAGACAATTTACGGTCGTATTCCCAACCTTCACTAGTCTTCTTTTGAATGTGCAAGAATGGAATAGTTTGGTTTGGAATGGTGGAAGAAACTGGTTGAGCAATTGAAGTCTTGTCTGGCAATGAAGCAATTTCATCGTCAGAATCAGCAGTGGAGATTTCATCTTCATCGGTTGGGGTGTTTGTACCAGTTGGAGCTTGTAAGATATCCTTGGTTAATTGTTGGGTTTCAATCTCTTCAGAACCAGCAACAACTTTCAATAATTGTTCGTATACTTTTTGCAATTCCAATTTGCTGTCTCTGGAAGCTTGCTTGGAGATAGCTTTGTAAACTCTGGCCAAATCTTCTTGAATGGTTGGTTGAGTAATCTTGGTCATTTCACCACCTTGAGCCATTTCGTAAACGTATTGTTCGAATTTTCTAACGGAGTCTTTATTAGCTTCTTCGTAGTCAATGGTACCCTTGGCACTGACAGTGGTTTTTGGACCGGTGATTCTAGAAACATCCTTGTAAACTGGATCTTCAGTCAAAGTTTGTTTACAGTTATCAATCAATTGTTGACCCAATCTCTTGGCCAATTTATAGGTTTCACCTTTATATTCTGGACAATGATCAATGTGGTATTGCATGAATTTAATTAAGGTTGGGTTTGATCTGTTCATGATTTGAATACATTGGTTGATGGTTTCTCTATCGACGGAAGTCAATTTTCCAAAGATAATATCAAAGTACATGGACAAAACATCTTGTCTAGCCCAATTCCAGTAAGAATCATAAGTTCTAGCCTTCAAAGAAGAGAAAGTGGGTTTGATACCTTTAGCGTAGAATTCACCATGTTCAGCTTCCCACAAGTCCAATTCTTTTTGCAAGACAGCAGAAGCTTCTTTTTCCTTGATGAAAGATTTGGCACCTTGGTTCAAGTCGACTTGTAAGTATCTGGCCAAAACTTCTAATTGTTGTCTAGCCAATTTCTTGTTTTCAGCAGTTAAAGCATCCAAAGCAGCACTGTCAACAACAGCACCACCAGCAGCACCACCGGCACCGGCACCAGCAGAAGCTGAAGACAATGAGATACCTGCAGATGAGGCGTATTTTTGAGCCATGGTATCCAAGAAGGTTTTAGCTTCAGCTTCAGATCCCAATCTACCGGCAGGTTCGTTGGTTAAAGCAATCAACAAAACAGCATCTTGTCTACCAGTACCGAAACCAAATCTAGATTCCAAGTACTTTCTAGCAGCAGTGATGGAAAATCCACCCGGCATCTTGGAAGACATTAATCTACCAATTAAAGAAGTAGAGGTCTTACCCAATTGACCGTTAAATGAGTCTTGGAATTGTTCGGCTAATTCTTCTAATGGGGTATCTTCTGGTTTTTCAGGAGTTGAACCAAACTCTTTACCCAAGTCACCAAGAATTTCGTTTTGAACAGTGGATTTACCGTTAACTAAATCTTTGATAGCTTTAGACATTGGAACAGCATCTAATGGTTTCTTTAATTTTTGAGCAACCAAAACGTGGATCAATAAGGAAGCCTTGACTGGTTCATCTGGAATAGATTCAGCAGGACCAGCAGATGCAGCAGGAACTGGAGCTGGAGCAGCGGCGGCTGGAGCAGCTGGAGTAGAAGCAGCAGCAGCAGCAGGAGCAGAGGATTCTTCTTTCTTTGGTTCTTCCTTTGGAGCAAGATCTGCTGGGTCTGGTTTGTAGTAGATTTCCTTAGCATCTTTAGAATAACACAAGACTTCTCTTTGTAAAGATAAAGCAGCATCATAAGATTCATATTTGGCTTTAATGGTTCTATTGGCCATACCAGCTAAAGTTGGAGATGGACCAATTTCAATGATTCTTTCGGTGTTGTGTTGTTTTAAGAAGACATCTTGAGTTTCGATCCATCTGACTGGAGAAGCGAATTGATAAGCTAACAATTCAGTTAACAAGGTGTGGGATAATTCTTGTTCAATCTCTGGTTTCATGGTTGGTTGAGTAGAATTGGTGAAATGAGAATAATAAGAACCAGGAATATTTTTGGGTTTTTTTTTATCGAGGTTCATCTGATTCGTTTTTATATAAATAGAATTACTTGAAAGGTTACAGGTGGGTTTTTCCACAATTTTGTGTCCCATAAAGAAAAATTTTCTTTTTTTTTTCCTTTTCCTTGTCTTCCCTTGTTTACCCAAAAAAAAAATTATACACACATATAGATCCTTTATCGCGAAATGTTTGATTTTTTGGCGCAGGCAAAAAAAAAAAAAAGAAAACAAAAAAAAATCAAAGAAAAACTCCGGCATCACCAGAATTGTATATTGATGAGGAAATTGCATCGTGTAAGCTGTACTCTGTGATACTATGCTGGTAGGTAGTCATTCTAGTTGTCAGTCTATATCAACTGCAAACAAGATCATTGGTTGTCTTTAATCAACCCTATACATCTCTTCCACACACTTTCCCTCCCAACAAATACCATGCGTCAAGTCCGAGGAACCAACAAAAATAAATTGCCTCTAAGTTTGTTGAGTTTTAGTTTTTATTTCTTTTTTTTGTGTTTTTCGCAACATGGACACGCGTGGGTCTCGATGTGAATGTTGAGACATTTTCAAATGTCGTACTGTGACATTATTTTTCATCCCAAACAAAATTAAATGTGAGTGAAAAAAAAAAATTTTTCACTTTCTTTAACTACTTCTTCTTTTTCTTCTTGTTAATTATCATCCACAGTGTATACAATTTCAAATACACGAACATTTCTATAATCATTCAATTGTAGTTCTCATTATTATTCTATCCCCCAAAGCTTACAGCCTTCTCATTTACCCTGATTATATTCGGTTATTTTCAGTTTAAAATGGTTCAAGAGAACACTTTTGCTTTGGAAAAGCAATTTATTTTATTGATCATCTCCACCCTGGTATAACAATCAATATCTTTGTTGTTATTGATTATAATTGATGTAATTCCGGGACTATTTTATATGATCTACATTCTTCTAATTAAAACCTCCAAATCGACTTGTATTATATTAATGTATTTACTAAATTGTCAAAATAATGATGGAATCCTTCGCGATATATAATTGGATCTATTTGATTGCATTCAAAGATATATGTATTGTCGTTGTTTTGAAAACGTATCCATTTCAAATATGATAATTTCCTATGATATTCTAATGTGAAATCAGTATATTTGATTAGGTTTTCATCCACCATGGTGGAGCAATCCCAGAATTCATTGGCAATCAAGCAATTTCTTCTTTCCGTGGTTTCAAGCACGTTTAACGATAAAAACTTGACGTTGTCTAAAACTGACAATAATTTGTAGATATCTTTTTCTAGAACAGATACATGAAGGTAATTTAATTGGTGGAAACCCTGTAATATTTTGAAACTTGATGGGTCAAGTTGATTGGTGATCTCTAAACGTGATATATTGGTGTTCAAGTTTCTCAAAACCTGACTCGCTCTAACAATATTACAATGATTAAGAATGGATAATTTTAGGGTTTTCAACTCTAAGTTATTGAATATTTTTGTCAAACATGGTTGTTCGTCAACAGATAAAAATAATTCTTTAATTTTACTTGCATTAGTATCCAATGTGGGCAAGAAACATGCTTCATTGGTACAATTCTCGATTTTTAAAGATTTAACATTTGACAAATCAAGGGTTGTTTCATTTAGGTCGATGTTTCGTAAAGTAACTTTCTCCAAGTTAGCAAAATCGAAACTAGCCGTGACAACTGCTTCACGTAATACGGATCTGTGCACATCGTGGATTTCATCACTGGTGATATTCCCACTAACAGAATCCAACTCAAGGTTATTTGTAAATAACGACATCGAAACAGGATACAGATGATTCCAGGTAAACGCGTTCAATCTCGGCATAAACATCAAACTATCTCTTAGCAACTCAACCATGTCCAAATCAGGAATGTCAGGTAAATTATCAACATGAATGATCTTTATAAACTTGCCAAACTCTGGATTCTCAACCAATATCTTGAAAAACAACTTTAAACAATAAACTGAAGATATGTTAACTGCACGAATGAACTTGTTTCTCAATCTGTACACTCCTCTTAACTCTTGATATTGTTTTAATGATTCGGTATCCTTCCTGAATAATTTAGGACTCGAATCAATGGAAATCACAGAAAATAATCTCGAGACAGTCAACGATCTGAAATACTTGCTTGTTTGTGAAAGTTGAATTAACTCACCTTGATGGAGGTTATTGAGTATAAGTTCTATAATTTCCTGTGGTAAGCTAGATAACATTGAAGAAGAGTAGATGTAGATGGTATAGAGAAACAAAAGAAAAAGAAATCAGTGTTTTAATATACCCTTGGATCACATTCAATTTTTTGGGACATATACACAAATCAACTATTTTCCCTCCTCCGGTTTTCGGTATAGGTATTGAGAAGAGAAAGATCCCAAAAAAAAAAATTATCTAAACCATCAGCGATCACAAAATCTATCACTGATTAGAACAGACAAAAAAGAAAACCCGACGCGGGGCTCGAACCCGCAACCTTTTGATTGCTTCTCTTTGTGACTGTAACAGACAATAAGAGTCAAATGCTCTACCGATTGAGCCAGCCAGGCTGATTTGATGGTCCGAAAATCTTCAAAAAAAAATTTGCCCACGCATATACCTGTAAGGTCCTGCAAATATTATCCACTTTTACTCAGTTATCAGGTGTTGTGCCAATATTAATACGTTCAAAAATACTCCTATTGGGTTAAATAGTTGATTAAATCTCTCTTTCTTGCTATATCGTCACTTAATTCAATTAATATTTTTGGTGAAATTTGGATAAATTTTGAATACAAAAAATCAATTTCTACTTGAATAAATGTACTACTACAAGATTTCCGAGAATATCGTTATGGAAGCCATCGACAAACAAGGGATGATTTGCCACTGGTGATGTCGTTATCCTGGTCCCAATTATTTGCTCATGGTAATTTCACCTATCTAGATAATGATATTAAAAACGCTACATGGAATGGTGTGATTGTGGTATGGTAGATAAAATAACGGCAACCGGATATTCCTGATTCCTGATTCATAACTCAAAACGGTCAAAATTTCAAGTTTTACGGATAAATCAAAAGAACAATCACAATGCGTGGATAGAAAGTCTCATAACTTTTTAGTTTCAATCATAACATGAACAATAACAAGCACTTCAGACAATTTTAATCAAGAACTACGTTGTATGCATATCTCATCTTGCTATCCAGAAACGGGATGGATTCATTTTTTTCCGATCCGGGTGTGAGTTAACCATAAAATAGTTGCGAAATAACGGAAATTTGACAATTTTTTTGTTTTTGAAATACCTACAGATTACCATTGAACATTAAATACAAGGAGAATTCCAGTACACCTCTATTACCTTACAACTGAACATTCCGTTCCAATCACCTTCTTAAAGTGACCTCTTCGCTTCGGATTGAGCCGCCGAAATAAAAACAAAAACACATCCATCCCGGAAAAAAACCAAAACAAAAAAAAAACAATGGGAATTGCAATAAATGAACACAAACAACTAGCAATTTAGCTTTTTGTGCAGGAAAAGGCGTTATTGTCAAACTATATGGCTTCACTTTGTTACGAAGAGTTCAAGTAAGATGTAGTAGAAATTTGGGCGTTCGGACAAACTACCCCAATCCATATCCATGCAATATAACGCAGTTTTAATAAACAAAAAAAAAAGGAAAAACGTTATTCATAGTTAGTGTAAAGTACAAGTACATATGTGGTAATTTTTTAGATACGTAAATTTATTTATTTAAAAAAAATGTCTAGATTTTAAAGATCCCTCCATTGTTTTGACGGAGATGAGGGAAATTACAAAGACAACAAAAAAAAAAAAATAACAGGGGAGGGTCAAATTAGATGATCCCGTATGGAAGACGGATACCAAAACCCTCTATGTCCATACTAAGAAGAAAACAACACACCAGCCTTTCGTTTGAGCGCAAGAAATTTTTCTTGTTGAAAAAGATATAAATTGACGAGATGACGATCGAGAGTAGGGGGGTTAAGAAGATGTTGGTGTGGACAGAGCTCAAAATAATAATAACAAGTAATAATAATAATATATACAAAGTACTGTATTTATTATGCACCTGCATGTAGAGTGAAATCCACAAAGTTATTAACAATCGGGAACAAAAGAAAAAAAAAACAAAAAAAAAGAAATTTAAAGTCGTGTACTTTTGACTATGTGTAATTTTTCAAATTTTATGATGAACCTTTGGGATTTACACATTATTATTATTCCTTTACTATTGGATATATTTATTTCTCTTTTATAGGTTTCTATAATTTTTGTTAATTTATTTCTAAATTACTGAAGGCATTACATTACATTATTATTAAGAATCCAATTTTCTCCTGCTTTTACTATTGGTTCTTTTTTTTATTTCTTCTTCTTGTTAGTTCTTGTTAACATTTGCATCTCATCCTTGATTGTTGTAATTCCCGCTTATTAATAACCTGGGGGAAAGAGAGAGAGGATTACCAATAGACGGAAAGAGAGAAAAAGTTAGAAACAAGGGTGTTACATTTCTCAAGATTAACATATACATCCCAATTTACAACACACCACAAGATTATACATATAATAGATATTATAGTTTCTCCATTAGCAAAGAAAGAAAGAAAAAAAAGCTAAACACACAATAGAGGAGAAGAAGTATCACAACATCTACCACTACATCAACTACCTTTGGAATACTATCACGCATCCATCGTTCATTCATTTAATTATTACTCCATCGATTATTTCTTTTTTTAGTTCTATTTATTATTTCCAAGTAATAGTTCATAATAACTTTTGGAATATAATCAACTTTATTTAATACTTCAAAAGAAAGTAAGAAAAAATACTCCCACACAGAGAGAAAGGGTACTGTTAAGTTCAAAAAGATTTCCCTTACTTAACAACATCAGTTCAGTTGGCTATTACGTTTACAGATCATAATACCAACTAAATCATTCCATCTATTCAGGGTATTGTAAGTCATCATTCCAAAAAAGCCAAGGGATTATTATAACAATTTATTTAGTCCAGATTTTATTGTCATTGATTGAAAAATTATAAGAGACAGACAATTTTTCTTACGCACTTACACACTTCCGCATTTACGCATTTACACACACAGACACCCAGACACCAATAATTTATCTGGCATTTTTATTATCACAAGTTCCTTGAATTTTTAAATTTGAATTTTTTTTGTTTCTTAGTTTTTTGGGGGACAGTTAAAGAAATTACAACAGAAAAAAAAATACTCTTAGTAATATTACACCATTTTTTTTTCTTTTCCTTCATATCATTCATCATTTATCACTAGGTGTTTTAGTTGGCATTTACAAAGTATCTCCCCAATCAGATCTATCCCTTCACATTTAGTTTATCCAAGACATTAGAAGGATAATCATTTTCGTTAGGGTATACTACTACTACTACTACTACTAGAGAGCATCAAGGGAGAGCCATAATAGCACTAATTTAATTTAATTTAATTATTTTTTTTTTTTGTCTTGATTAATAAGGGGGTGAAAACGAGACAGACATTTTAGTGTGAGAAAGTGAAAGATAAAGTTAATTTATTATTACCATTTACACACTTACGAAAAAGTTCAACTTTACAACACGCCACCTTCAACAATAGACAACCATCAAATCAATGTTCAATACAAAGATATTTGATAACACCAACCCGTCTGCGGGTGGGTCTGCTACTGCGACTGCTATAAATATTCCTGACCAATCAAGTGGCAGTGGCAATACGAACGGCAATAGCAACATTAGCACACAACAACCTATAGATATCACATTCAACCATAGACCCTCAGTGTTTAATAATTCACGATTTAGACGTGAGTCGGTGGCACATTCACAAGGAATGGGTGGTATATCTTGGGGTTCGGTTACAATAGGTTCATGGTTAAAAGATGAAGTGATGATGGCAAACGGTGCCACTAATCAAGGAAACTTCCTTACGCCTCATTATCATTCTAACACTCAACAACAAGTGCCGTCGCAACAACAACATCAACTGCATCAACAACAACTGTTTCATAACTATTCCCAACAAGTTCATCAATCGTCATCTAACCAACCAAACCTTATCAATCCTAGACGAGGGTCTTTTAGAACTACATCAAATCATCCAAGCATGTCGCCACATTTACAAACATCGTATCTACCTGAATTAGAAGCTGATTATTGTAAAGATTATAATTGTTGTGGTGAATTGTTGCCTACATTGCATGACTTATTAAGACATTATGAAGAAGCCCACATACTGGCATCTCCACCAACCGATCAGAGTCATCATATGTTAAACAACAATAGAAATCGTAATAATTATAACAACATGCATAATGTCATGGAGACTGTATCCACTACAGATGTGTTCTTGAATAATAACAATAACAATAACAATAACAACAATGGCAACAACACTAACACTAACAACAACAATCACCACCAAGGTCAAAGCATACATCCAAATGCTGCCAGCACCAACTACAACTTTGCCAACCAACAAGCCCATCAAATACTCCAACAACACGATCAACAACACCAAAACCAAAACCAACAAGGTCAACTGCCACACCAAAACCAACAACACCTACAAAACCTGAAGAACCTGCAAAGACAAGTACTGGGCCAAATTCCAAATCAACAACAACAACAGTTTGGTCATAATAATTTTGGAGGTTCTCATCAACAATCTCTGATTGGATCTCAAGGAGGAAGAGTAGGAGGAGGAATAGGACACGATAATGAAGATACTGCCATGGATGAAGATGATATGTATATTGATGATCCAGCACGTCATTTGTACGTGATGGAAAATGAAGAGAATAAACCATTTAAATGTCCAGTTATTGGATGTGACAAGACTTATAAGAATCAAAATGGATTAAAGTATCATCGTCAACATGGACATCAAGGACAGAATTTACGAGAAAACCCAGATGGTACATATTCTATCATTGACCCTGATTCGAATTGCCCATATTTAGATAATTCAGCTTTGGAAAAAGACAAACCTTATAGATGTGAAGTATGTGGAAAGAGATATAAGAATCTTAATGGTTTGAAATACCATCGTGGTCATACCACTCATTAAGGGGAAGAGAAGAAAAAATGATAAACTATCATTTAGTTCATGTATTATTAAATTGCATTTTTTTTTATCATTATTATCATTATTATTTTATTATTATTTCATTATTTTTGTTTTAATTTTTTATTTGAAAGTATTTTTATGGAGAGACAAAAGGATTAACCATTCACAAGAGAGAGGGTTAGCTATGAATTACAAAGAAAAGAAAAAGGGTGAATAAAAGAGTTAGTACAAGGCAATGAATAAATCTATTTGGAGTTTTCTTTTTTGTTATTATTATTATTGTTATTATGTGTTTTTAAAATTTTTTTTTTTCAGTGTTTTCAATCGTGATTGTTGTTCTTCATCGTCTTCTGATATATATACATATATATATTCTTTTCTAATATATTTCTCTAATGTTTTAGTATATAGTTAACCAAATTTTTTATTATTGTGTTTAAATGCGATTTGTATGGATCTCTTTTTTTAGTTACACAAGCCACGAGCATGAGAAATATCAAGGGCTCAGAAGAAAAATAACATGAACACGTGAAAATAACAAAAAAAAACAAAACCCCAAAACCCAAAACCCCACCAGAAACACAACTTCTTCATCTACAACAACAATAACAACTCACCAATGGCGATGACAACATGGTTACGATTCTTTGGATTAACAGTTCCAATAACAATAGTTAAATCATGGTTATATTTCTTAACCACACTTTCATCCTCGATGTTTATCTTATTACCAATATCATTAATCACCTATAATAATTATTATAATTCATTGATCCCCAAAGATAGCAGTGTTCTGATTCCTTTAAATTTCAGTCAGATTAATAAACAAGGAGAAATATGGTCCAATGTGATAAACCCACAAACAGCTGATGATGTTTGGGTAATTGATACAGAATTAAGTTATGTGTTTGATATTGAATTGTTTGTTGTTTGTAAACCGAAATTACATTTATATTCAATTGATAAAATTCAATATGATTTTATAAATGTTGCGTCATCGAATATCCTCCCAGTAGATCCAGAAGGGACAATCATCAGTGATGGGGATGGGGATATTGGAGAAAGGGTGTTTCATAAAGGTACATTTATATTAAATTGTGATCCATATTCAATTTATTCCCAGAATAATCCTATTATTCCATACAATTTTAAGTTTTTCACACCACCGCATATAACAAGGATATCACAATCCACGTCATTTTATATAAACAATTATAAAACCAGTGGGTTGAACTTGATCAATTTCCACGATTTTCAAATCCGATTAAGTGTTGAGAATAATGGCTCTAAGAAGGATGATTTTTTGATTGATGATAATTATTCGTTTTTGAAAATTAATGTCATTTGGACAGGGTTTAGATATTATTTAGTGAAATATTATTATACTTGTTATCTTATTGGTAGTTTGGTGTTTTTTGGTGTTATGGCTGGGTTTGGTGTTTTGGTAAGTTATGGAATGTTGTATCTTAATAATAGGAGTAGTGATCCACATAATAAAAGATCTTCATAATCAAGAGCAATAAAGAAGATTTGAATAAGTGGGTAGGGGCTATAAAGAGAGACAGTGGGGTGAATTATCGAATAATACAATGTCATTTAGACAACCAGAAGCAAGTTATCATTTTAGACAACAAATAAATTAATTCTATATGTATGTGTATATTAATTATTATAAAAAGCAACCAACTTCGTTTTTTGTTTTTATTTGATTCTAATTACCATTCAACCATTTCATTTCATTTGATGAATCAACCGATAAAAAAGGTATGATTTTCTTAAAATATATCGATTCCAGATATTGCGACATATTCATCATACCTTGATGATTATTAATGGAATCAATTTCAACTCGATTATTTAAGAAATTTTTAAATTCATCAACTACTAAATTAAATTCATTTATAGATTTACCTAAATTTAAAACTTGGATTAAATTCAAATCTTTAAATGATAATTCAGGATTGAATTTCGATGATGTTGATGAAGATGATTCTAAATTCAAAAAACTTGAATCTTCTTCATTGATATAAATCTTATTACAATTTGTGGTGTTGGTGGTGGTGGAGTGGGTGTTTGTAGGATTGATGTTATTGTTGTGATTATTAAACGATTGAGTTCCGATAAAGATTGAAATCATGGGGATTTCAGGAATCAATGGGAAATAACTTGTTGAAGGGGGGAATTTTGGAATACTATTACAATAAGAATTATCCATTTGTTGTTGATGTTGTTTTTGCATGATCATTCTTCTTTGATTAATCATGGCATTTTTATGATGAATCATGGCAAATTTAGAATTTAAAGATTCATGACATACAACAATATCAAATTTATAAATTGGACGAATGATTTCTGGTGGTAATTGAGATAATTCCGGTGGTTGAACATTAATATATGAATTATGATTCTTATTAGAAGTACCATTATTATTACCATTACTACTACTATTATTAGTACTATTACTATTGGTTGAATTCATGGAATTTGAATTTAATGTATCGGAAGATTGAATAGATTCACTATCAGTTGAAACAGATGATGATTCTGTTGGTGATGATTTATAGGACATTATACTTGGACTTGAAGATCTAGATTTGAATGAATATGCAGTTGATAAAGAAGTTAAAGAAACGGAATTTCTTTTCATTTTTGATGATGGTGGACATCTTGAAGGTTGATAAGAATCTTCATCTTCTTGAATATCATTTAATTTCAGTTTATTATTTTCATCAGTCAGGAGTATCTTAAATAATTTCCCCAATGAACTCATCAATGAGTTGTTTGTAGTAGAGGAGTTGCTGGAGGATGTTGTTGATAGGGAGGACGTCGAGGAAGATCTTTTTGGTGATGGTGACAGTCTATATAATGTCTTCTTAGGAGACGTTGGAATTGATCTAACTTCACTTATAGGTACAGAACTTGAACAAGTATAAACGGCATCATCTAAAACTTCATAAGGATGAGTTTTTCTTAATTGTGAAGAATTCAATGTTGCCGGTAAGGATAAATCTGAATTACTTCTAGTTTCATCAATTGATAAATAATCATCACGAATAGTTATGGGAATAATACCGAATTTTCTATTAACCAAGGGGTTTTCTGGTTTATAATTCAAATCTAAATTTCCATCATATAAAATAGTGAAATTTTCTAAAAATTTAAATGCTTGAAATAATTTCATTTGAATGTTTCCTGTCATTTGAATTTTAATCGATGATTGATAATTATTAATCCCGATAATTCTCCATACTAATAATTTAATATAATACGATCGAACTAATGGATTCCAATGAGTTAAAAATCGTATGAAATTTTCATCACTGACTAAACAAAAATTAACAAAATTGGATTTATTCGAATCTTGTAAATTCTTGATCCATTGGAATTGTTCACCTCCTGTGGTTTTATTCAAACATAATGAATCAGGAATCATATCCCAAGTATTAAATAAAAATGTAAAACTTTTTAATAATATTTGCACATGATCACAATGATGAATCATCATATAATTACAACTCAACCAAAATTCCCAATCTATAACAGATATAAATCGAGCTTCTGGATCCTGAACTCCTTCATCTACATCTCCTGGTTGATCATTTGGTGAATAACGGTCGATATTTATATGATTGATAAATTCTCCAACGATATTTAATAAAACCCCATTTCTATTGACATCATGGATGGAGGTTTCTTTGGCAATTGAAACTAAACAATCATCAACGGTCTTGACAATAGATGCGGTTATTCGATCATTTGACTTGGCACGATATATGATTGATCGTACTACTTTAAATATCCCTGTATGAGCTGATTGTTGGTTGAGGACCGGTTGTGGAATTGGTGGTGGTTGTTGTGCTGGTTGAGGTTGTTGTGGAAGCTGTTGAGTAGGCTGTGTTGGTTCTGATTGTGGTTGTGGTTGTTGTTCTTTACGTTGAGATGCAGGAGGTTGTTGTTGTGGGGGACGTATTGGAGGAGGGTTTATACTCATCAAGATAGATTTCCTTAGGGTATGATAAATCTTATTTCTAATAAACACCAAATCTTGACCATGACTATTATTCTTTTTAATAATCAAGACAAAATGATAAATAAATGAACTCAAGACTTTACAATTTTTTGAAGTTAAAAAAGACAAAATTTCTTGATTTTTCGATTTATAAAAATAATATGCAAATACTTTCCCAATGAATGCAGAATGAGATGTGGTTAAATTTTTTGAATTATTAAGTAGACTAAGACAAAATTGATAAGTTCTTTCCAACATGATATTATCATTTAAATCTAATGGTAATAATCTTGAAATACATTCCAATAATTCATTTCTTTTGTTATTAAATTTATTGGTTAATAATTGATTCCACCAACTTAACATTAATGGAATGAATGTTTTTTCATCTTGATATTTCTCGAGATTATTTATCCTTAGGAATGGAATTAAACTTCGACGTAAGATCGTGGAATTATTAGGTTGATGGACGAATTTCTGTAAGGATCTTTCTAATTTTTTCAATTGTTGAGCTCGAGATTTCTTTTCGTGTCTTGATGATTGTGATTGGGATGGTGATGGTGAGGTGACAGTAGGAGTAATTGGTAATCTTGGAGAAGGAGAAGGTAGTATTGGAGTAGTAGCAGTTGGTGTTACACTTGGAGTAGCCAAGGTAGTCATGGTAATACTAGACATGTGGTTATTCTAATTAAAGTGAATAAGGGATGCAATGAAATGAAACTAAGAAAGCAAATACGAACTTGAACTTGAACTTGAACAGGAACTGGAATAGGAACTGAAACACAAAACAAAGAAAAAGAAACAGAAAAAGAAATACAATCGAAGGATGAGTAAGGGGGGAGGGAGGAAGGTGGTAAGTGGTAAGTGGTCGGTAAGATGGGATGACACTTGTAAATGCAAAGTGAGTGGATATGGGAGGGAATAAACCTTTACTTGTAGATCTGGTGTAAAATTGTTGATCACTGATAATAAAATGAGATATTAGCTGGTTGGATTTTCTAAATAACAAGTATTTTTAAAAAAGGGGACAGAGAAATTCAAACAGAGAAGAGATTTTGTTTTTTTTTTTTTCTTTTTCTCTCGTTCTCTCGGTTACTTGCTCGTGGTATTTTTTTATTTTTGTGATTAGTTTGAGATTGGGAGAGTGTGGTGTGGTGTGATTTGAGATTGGGTGGATGTAACGAAGGAATTGGTGGTTGATGATGATGAACTAACTGAATATAAAGTCAGTTTATCTTTAAAACAAAAGAGAGCAAAAATAAAAAAGAACTAAAAGAAAGAAAACTACAAGGAATTCAAATGCATTATAAACAAAATTGGAAAAATAAAAAAAAATAAAAAATAAAAAAAATAAAAATAGATTAAAAATTCAATCGGTTCAAAATTACCGCATAAATAAATATTAAGTAAAAGAACTTAAGTAAGCCCTGGAATTCGTGAGCGTGAGTTATTTTGGAGATGAACGTTTTTGTCTTCTACTAGTTATTAAGAAAGACATCATCGGATATAATTAACCAAATTATTATTTCTTTTTCCACTAACTTCCTTGAGGAGAACTTTACTGCCGGTGTTGGGAGTGGTTGTAGTGGTGGTTATTGCTTTTCTGAAGTCTCTCCTTTGAGTAATAGTACAGCCATAAACAGCAGTACAAATTGCCGCCAGAGACATAAGCCATTGTGTTATAGTTGTACTTCTGGGTGTGGTTGTTATCTTGGTGAATAGAAATAGAAAATGTACGATTACCTAATAACTAAAATTTCATTCTATTAGTAAAAAACAAAACAAGAGAAAAGTGAAACCCGCAATTATTTTTTATTTTTTTATTTTAATTTCTTTTTTTATTTATTGCAATTTGTGACAGAAATTTCACTTGGGATATCTGTGATTACTTCTCGTGGTAGTTTGGATAAGCCTCGAGTAATAGAATTGACAACCAAAACTTCATCGTGTCAGGTGTCCTACTGGTAGTAGTTGTAGTTTATTAATAGAGTTTACACTTTCTCCAAGAAATAAAAAAGGGGGCTCAATATTTTAGTTTTGTTCAATTGTATTAACTGCAATATCGATTCTTCTAACTCCCTTGGTTATGTGCATTGTAGCAAACTTAAGAAAAAAGTAAACAAACGAAAATGAAATGCACAATCTCACAAAACACAACAAACACAACAAAAAGTTTGAAACAATAAACACAACTCTCTCTCTTTAAACACGTTCTTTCTAATAATACCACACAACACCACAACAATTGATATTACCCTTAATACTTAATTACTCCAATCTTACCCCATAGCAGATCTCGCCCAAATCTCAAAACCCTTACAACTAAACGAATTAACAACTTACAATTGACAACTAACGAACTGACAACTGACAATAATTCATGAGATGAGCAACATACACACAGTACTCGTTTCATAACTTTATCTTTCTATTGTTCGTGTATCCACTGTTCTCCGACAAAAACAACAATATAACGTAACGTAACGTAACATAACATAACACAAGTAAATCGTTTTTCTTTTCTTCTATTTCTTATGTTTGACTATTTTTAGTACATTACATATAAATGAAACAATAAAATGGTTATTGTGACACTAACTTACATAGTTTTCTTCTCTCTCTATCTCCCTGTGTGTATTTTCCCCCTCCTCCTCGTCATCTCTCCTACATCTTCCCCCTTGAAAATTTCACTTCGCTTTATGTTCAAGAAAAGGCCGTACGTACATTTTGTCCTTAAATTTCACTACGAGATTTTAATTAAATTATGATCTTCTCCATCCCCCTTGTTTATTATTCAATAACCATATTCACAAAATATGAATGACGATCATTGATCATACAAGGAGTTTCGCAAAAAAACGAAACAAAAAAACATTGGAAACAGAGAATCCCATTCCAAGGGTTTGACGGAATAAAAATCACATAACCTTCTTTCCCGGTTCCATTTTCAGAATAGTTGTATTTATTTCATGCAGAGAAAGTTAACCCTGAGTATATATAAAAAATTTAAGATAAGAATTTACTGCAGAGATGAGTGTTTGTAAGAACTGACGAGGAGGAGGAGAAGAAGAAGAAGAAGTTGATAATTATTGTCATTTTTTTTTGAAACTCATCCTCCTTTTAATTCACAAAACAATAAATAATCACAAAATTAAAAGGAGAACAAGAACCAGGAGAAAAAAAAAAAGGTTCTTACACACACATAGTTAATTAATGTACAATGGATAAAGTAATTTTTTCAATTTCATGTCTTTCTTCAACCTATTGCTGGTACATCCATGCCAAACGTTTCTCAGAGTTATATGGGACATGAAATTCCAGAAACAACAATATGTATTACAAAGAGGAGACATTTTTTTCTCATGGATATTACAACAATATGATCTAATTTTCTCATAATCAATGAGATTAATATCACAAAAATTGTATAATTAATTATAAGAACAATGGTATTTATATAATTCTCACTCTCTCTATATATCTTTCTTTGTTCCAACATTCGTAATACTGTTTAAACTGAAATAACATAACCGTAGTATATTGAACATTGTCTATGAGTGGGATCGGATTACCTACAACATCTCGCGTCTACTAGTATCCCCATTTTCATAATCCATCTCATTCAATCCATGCATTTCAAATGCATCATCATTACCATCATAATCATCCACCAATCGACTATACTTCCCATTGTTCTTCTTATTCTTGTTACCCTTCTTTCTCCGACGCAATCTTAACCCTTTGATCTTTCCGACTCTCTTTATGGCACTAGTAGCATAAAACTCATCAAACACTCTATCAATATCCTCTAACTCAACTCCCTTGGTCTCAGGGTAGAATAACATCACCACAATAACACTCAACACACACGAACTAGCGGGGAATAAGTACATGGCCCATTTGATCAGCTCTTTCAAGATAGGCGTCATCAACCCCACGATGAAATTACTAAACCAGTTACATGCCACCGCCAACGACGCACCTTTTGATCGAACCGATAACGGATACGATTCACTCAGTAATAAGAATGGGATAGGTCCAAATCCAAACCCAAATGACGCATTGTAGATGATCACCAAGATCGCCACGATTGTAGATGTATAGTTCTTGTCAAGAAGCATAAACACAGAAACAAGGAACAAACATATCCCCATGCCAATACCACTGGTGATCAAAATAGGTCTCCTTCCCCATCGGTCAACCAAGAACCATGTGGGGATGGTCGATAACAAGTATATGATCCCGTTGATACCTGTCATGAGCAACGCACTGGAGTTGTTAAACCCCGCCTGTTCAAACACTAAGGGAGCGTAGTATGATATAATGTTGATCCCGTTGAACTGAGCAAATATCAATGATGAACACGCAACAAACACCCGGATCTTGAAGTGGCTCAACAAGTGACGCCACGTTCTCTGCAGTTTTGGTGTGGTTACCCTTTCTTGTAGGATATTATTCTTGATCATGAAAAACTCATTCTGGGGTTTATTGTCATCAGCACTGGAGTCATATAACAATGCTAACACATGGAACCCTTGTTGGTCCATGTCATTATCAAGCAACCACCGGGGTGACTCCACAATGAAAAACCCACCAAGGAACAACACAAACGCAATAACCACCTGGATAAACAACGGCAACCGCCAGCTCAAGTTGGCCAAAAACGAGTGTGGCTTCTTCCTCGTGTCTCCAATGTCTTGTATGAAATAACAGAAATAATTGATCCACACACTCAACGCATATCCAGCAATATTACCCGTGAACTCAGCACACACCAACTTGCCTCGATCTTCACTCGGACTGATCTCACACTGATACGATGGCACCACCGTGGATAAGATCCCTACCCCGAACCCCGAGAACACTCGTCCCACACCAAACACAAACATATTAGGACAGAATGTCTGTAAACTGCCTCCTACCATGAACAACAACGTACCAAGAAGAATGGTTCGTTTCCGGCCAAACTGGTCAGAGATCTTCGACACCGACAACGAACTAAGCATGGCTCCTATTTCCAAGATCGACACCACCACACCTATGGTTGCCGCTTTCGGGTAGTTGAAGTACATGTTGAACGTGTCAAACACAATCAACCCGGAACATGATGCTTGTTCAGCACCGAATAACGCAAGGAACAAACTGACAAATGCTGATGTGAAGTAGACTAGTTTGGATCCTTTGAACGTTAGTCTTGAAGTGTATTTCTTGTTGTCGAAATCGATGTGTTGGTAACTATTGCCAAAATCGTCTGTGTATGAGTTGTCTTCATCCTCCTCCTCGAAACTAGAATTGTCGTTGGATATTGGTATGAACTCACCATTTGCATCCGTCAATATTATATCGTCGTCATCTTCGTCTTCATCCTTGTCGTTATCCTCTTTCTTATGTTTGCCTGTCTCGGGAGTGTAATGTGTGACTTCGGATTTGTTGTCATCATGGTTGTTATCAACACTAGACGTTGAACTACTTTCAACCATGCTGTTATCATTGTTGTTATCAGTATTAGCTTCATATAGTGTAGAAGAATCATCATCCTTGAATGGATTCTCCAAATTCAGTACTCTCTCATAAGCCATTGTAGTAGTAATGTTTAATATATCTAAGCCATTTGATACTCGAAGAATGTATATATATATAAAAAGGATCTTATTGTTCTTTTTTTTTTTTGGTGTTTAAATTGTGTTCCGAAATCACGAAAAATCTACAGGGATTTGTGTTATTTTGTATACAGGACATTCTAAACTATGACATCACTGAAAAAGAAAGAACAACAACAACAACATTTGTAACCGAACCGCGAACCGCGACTTTAAATTTATCATTGAACGCGGGTGTGATGTTATAAATGATAACCTGGATAAAGATGGTCCGTGTTAGACGTGTTTGATGGTTAATTTCTTTGAAAAGGTTCTAATTTAATATGGGCAACCAAATTGATTGAAGTCGCTGGTTATATTCAATTCGTGTACCATAACGACAAAGGTGATCTACATTTAAACAATACCAACGGAGTTGGTTTTACACATATCAACCTCTAAACTGAAAATCAACTTTAAAATTAGCAACATTCACATTAGTGAAATTTTGTTCGATTAAGATGCAAAGACTAAGCCCCTACATTTCTAAAATATAATATTTGGTAGGAACTGATTTTTCCTTTGCACCAATTTACAGGGTTTTGCAGGTATTTTTATTATTTTATTTTTTGCAACTTTAAATATTAATAATGTTTGTTAATTTTTATATTAGATGCAAACAGAGCAAATAATAAATAATACAAATAAATATTCTAAAAACAATATATACCAATGTTACTACAGTATGTAACACTGCTCATCAATGGACGGCTTTCTTTTTCAAATAACTTTCTATATAGAACGCGGTAAATAATGCAGTTAAAGGCATTAAATAAGCAACATTAATCAAGATTGGTAATGCTTGTTCTGGAGCACCAATACAACTAACCCATTTCAATTCATCATCAGTTAAAACGCCACTCGAATCAACAATCCAAATAAATGCATGCAACACGGCAATAGATCCACCCACGACAAATTGAGTGATTTGTAAAGAAGTTAAAACTCTCTTGAACAAATTTGGAACTCTGATATGAAGACAACTTAAAGAAAAGTAAAAATACATTAATGAATGAATAAATGAGTTGAACACAACAAAAATCCAGATTGGTGGAGATTGATATCTAATTCCGGCCCACATACTCATCATGGCTCCAGCATGATGATAACTTTGTAAAAGAGAACTTGGTCTTCCTTTTAATAAAATAATCACCGTATCCAAAACTTCATAAAATTTGGAAATATAAAACCACCATCCGAAAACTTCTAAATTATGGAATCCTTCATTATTTAAAATTCTTGAAAACACCCCACTTTCAGCATCACATACGGAATGAATGAAAATATCCAATTTTTGTGGTTTATAATTGGATAAATTGGATAAAAAATTCCCTTCAAACAAGTGCATAATCGTACCTATAGTTGAAGTAAATCCAATAAAAGTCCACACCGAATATAAACATAATAATGCATTATGTAACAAGACGAAATTCTTAAACAATGAAGTTTTAGCAATTGCAAATGGAGCAGCTGGTAATTTTTTCAATTGTTTTTCAGATAATTCATCAGCCGAGATTTTCTTTTCATTAGTTTCATTATATTTTTTGATTTGTCTTGATCTAATGAAAGAATTGATGAAATGAACAGAACTGAAATAAACTAATGCAATAGTTAACGGAGTTCTCACTTTTAATGATGAATAATAAATTTGAGATAAAAATTCATTGGAAAATGGACTTTCTGGAACTGGAGTGTTTGGTGATGGTAAGGAATTCCAAACATTAGCTTCAGGGAATTTGAACTTAGTTAACATGATGAAGGATACTATCGAATTTAAAGAAGAAGGAAAGGAAAAAGAAGAAGAAAAAGAAGAAAAAAATAAAGAATTCAAACCGTTTGTTGGTTTTTCTATTTTTATTTTTAGGAGATATATAGATGGATTCCGAGCAGTAAAAATTTTTTTGGGTTTCTTTTTCCCTCATTCCGTGGGGTAGAGTGACGGCCGGAATTTTTTTTTTTGGGTAAATCAAGTTGATGCCGTCTGCATGAATCGATTTGTGATAAGTGCAGTTACGTTAAGTTGACTATTTCAAACTGACAAAAGTCAAGACTTATAAGTAGATCAACCATTCCGAATCTATCCATTACATCAATTAATATCATCTCTCTCTACTCTATGATTACCCAACATCTTGAATTGTAATAGTTGAAATTTCTTCGATGCCAAGGAACAGGAGTTAAGTTGAATTCGATTTGTGATATCTAAACCACGGATATAAATGGAAAAATTGATTTCTTTTTTTCCATTGTGATGGGCTAGTAAATACTATATAAAACGGTGGAATTCGGGTCTCGGGACGGGAATTACGGGGGGAAAACTATTTTTTTCGCATTTCTAGTTTTGACAAGAAACTGTTACTTTTTTGTTTTTCTTTTACTGAAAATAGTAATTAGTCACCTGACTCAACCATTCTCACCGGTAGTTTGAGTCAACAACAATAGTAGAGATCATTGAGTCTAGCCCCCCCAAGAAACAAATATTTTTGTTGGGTTCTGATATGATTGAATCTTGTGAAAATTAGAAAAGATCGGTGTTATGGATATACCGCAGACCTAGAACAAACTTCGGATGTCAGGGAAATAAATACGTTCTCGAAAGGTTACTAACCAAAACGAGTAATTTTTTTAAGGGATGTGGAATGTCGTTAGTTTAGGGATCATAGAGAAAGTCCGATTTTACACTCCTTTCAAGAAATCGTATTTGCAACTATTTTCAAATATGCGCTGCCTACATATATATATATATAGGGGTATACATTCATTAATTATTATATTTACATCCTATTCAATATTATTCATCACTGATATCAACCCATCTAGGGTTACACCAACCTTTGACGGTGAATTGACAATTGGTAACTCCACTATTGGGGGCTTCACTGTTAAACATGCCTTTACTCTTGGGTAACACACCTGCTGGTCGAATACTTTCTTTCGTAACCCACGGCAAGTATCCCCCTTGCTTCCTCACAATAGAGTATGACTGAGGCAGGTCTTTCTTGACTTCGTCTTGTAGTTCGTCATCTTCCTCCTCCCCTTCAACGTAGATATACTTCTCGCCTTCAATAAATAAACCAGGACTGTCATCATTACGTGGTGGTAGGATAACACTACTCCACAACTTATCCTTAGACAAGTTGGAGATTCGGTGGAGGTTGTATTTATAATGGAACTTCTTCATGTGTGGACGTACTTTAATCATCCTTTTCAATTCATCATGGGTCATGTAGTTCGGCAACGTCAGAGTGTGTGTTCTTGCATGGTGGTCGAATGCATACAATCTCAAGAACTCTCTGTTTGATCGCTGTTCACGAGTCTTGTACTTGATTCGCGTGAGTCCTAATTTGCTAGCAGTGTAGCTATTGAGCTGTGTACCTGATCCTCCAAACGTGGTCAATTCCTGCATCACATTTGGATCGTCATCACTCTCTCCATCATGCGTCATCTTGTCATCTTCTTCCTCGTCATCCCCCTCGGCGTCTGTTTCTGGAATCTGTGGGAGTCTGTCATCTGTAAGTCTTGGTGAATCTACGATGAAACTGATTAGATTCTCCTTGTTGTAGGACGACAACTTATTTCTGAATGATTTTAACGATGACGTGAGATTGGAGTACATAGAACTTTTCTTGTTCTGGTTGTCAACTAATGATGGAGATAGTACTTGGGGTGATGATGATGATGATGATGATGATGGAGTGCTTGACTTTTTCAATATCACATACAAAGAATCACTGGAAGGAGACCGGCACAACCTCCTACGTGTACCTATGACATCGGCTGACGATGATAATGACGATGGTGGAGATGATGGAGATGATGATATGGAGGTGGTAGTGGAGGTAGAAGTGGTTGTGACTGGAGAGCAAGAGACAGTGCTTGTTGATGCAGGAATGTATGCTCTTGCCGAGAATGACGGTGGTGACGCCATAGATAGACTGAAATTAGACCCCACCAGTGACGATAGTATCGGTGTGCTGGAATACGATGCTGCTTTCATCATGGGTATACTGGAGACTGAAGGTGGAGCATTATCAAACAGGAAACTGAAGTTGGTCTTGGAAGGTGTTGTCAGACACGAGCTGAACGACGTATCATCTGAATCATACTCGTCTACCTCCACTGTTTCCCCGTCACCTTTCGTGTTGTCCTCGGTATTGTAAGTCAAAGGGTGTGATTCGACAGAGCTGTTGTTGTTATTATTGTTTCGTATGCTATTGACACTGAAAGATCTCTTCATATTTAGTCTCTTGGAAGGCTTACGCTTTAGTGAGTGCATGTGTGCTAGTTCATGATGTTGGTGTTGTTGTTGGTGGTTGTGATTATTATGGTGTGGTAATTTTTCAGTGTAGTATGGAGGGGAAGGTGGTGACAAATCCCACAGTCGCTGCTTTAGATGCTCTTCTTGGTTTAGGGGCATTCGGGGTAGACCTAGTGTGCTGTTATTACTATTATTGGGTGGTTGATATAGTACTTCGTCTATTGAAATTGCCATAATTTGTCAATTATTTAAGGGAGTTGATTTCAGGGGACTGTGAAAAATAATAAAAATAAAAAAAAAACTTGAAATTAACACAATATGTGTGTATTATTTTTCAAAATATAATTATATTACTGTCTATTTATTATTAGACAAATTTAAAAATTTGGCAAATGAATTTTTTTTTTTTGTGCAACCCAATCTCCGTGTCACTCTTTGTTAAACGGCACAAGTTTTTTTTTGTGCAGAATGTGGAAAGTATATAACGATATTTGTAGCCCTCGGTATGTTTCTAACCAATTAGCAATGTTAGTGAGTTACAACCACATGGTTTAACAATAAAAAGATGTTATTATTATTTTCGGAGTACTGTGTTTTTATTGTTATTGTTATTGTTGTTGTTGTTGCTGATTAGTACACTGTTAATTTTGTGTTGTTTCAATTTGCTTATCTTTGTGCATGACAAATTGACCTTCTTTAAGTTTGTCACATCTATCGCGCTTAAATTTTATTAGGAGAACGCAATGGAATCAAAAGTCAATTCCGGTGGTCGTTTGTTGAACCTATTCCGGTGGAGCCATTGGTCAACAATATAGTTTCCCTATACAATAAACAATTTAGATCTAACTAATTTTTTTTTATCTAAGATTGTTGAAATGGCTTTTGAAAATGAAAGGACGGAAGAAAGAATGCGGGAATGTTTTAGGACATCTTATCTCTGAAATTCTTGATTTGCCTTTTTTTTTTGTTGTGTTGTTGGCTCCACGGGGGTGGGTTTGTTGGAGTTGCAGTGTGCGCATGCATGGGTTTTAGCTACCAAAAAAAATACAAATAACACCTTGTAACATTTTATACAGAAAATGTTGCTAAATGTTTACCAATAATTAGAACTATACACTCTATATAACCATCTAAAACGTGGTTTTATTCTTTTTCTTACCTTTCTTCTTATTCTTTTTACTTGGCGATTTCAGAGATTTCGAACTGGTTGAAGATGCAGATGCTCGGCGTTTTTCAGGTGCCGGACTTGCTTCTGTAGTTATGTTAGATACGTCAGCATCATCATCATCGGAGTCATCATCACTTGAACCATCATATGAAATGTCTTGCTTGGTTTTCAATGGTGTCGAAGGATCTGGTTGCGAGGCGGCTTCTTGATTTTGAGAATCAGGTTTTAAAAGTTCCGCATTTGGATCTTCATCATTCTTCTGTTCCTCTTCATTATCACCGCCCACAGTAGTTTCTGCATTGGCTGATGATTCTGTTGCAGGAATTTCTTCTATTTTTGGTACTTCCTCTTTCTGTGACTCTTGTTCTGAATCTTTGCTCAACTTATTATCTGAATCTTCCGCTTCTAGTTTTTCGTTTTTAAGATCAGTTGTAGTTGGATTAATATCATCAGCATTTTGCGCCGATTCATCCTTCACTTCTTCAGTCTTTGGTTCTTCAGTTTTCAATTCCTCAGTTTTCAACTCTTCAATCTTTGGTTCTTCAATCTTTGTCTCATCAATCTTTGGCTCTTCAATCTTTGGCTCATCAATCTTTGGCTCATCAATCTTTGGCTCATCAATCTTTGGCTCTTCAATCTTTGGCTCTTCAATCTTTGGCTCTTCAATTTTCAATTCCTCAGTCTTTGGCTCTTCAATTTTCAATTCCTCAGTCTTTGGCTCTTCAATTTTCAATTCCTCAGTCTTTGGTTCCTCAGTCTTTGGTTCTTCAGTCTTTGGTTCTTCAGTCTTTGGCTCATCAATCTTCAGCTCTTCAGTTTTCAGCTCTTCTTCCTTTGATTCTTCAGATTTCAGTTCTTCAATTTTAGATTCTACGTGGTTATCCTTTGCACTTTTTGACTCATCAGTTGTATCATCAACTTTTTTTGGTTCGTCTTCAATAGTCTTCTCATTGGACTCATTAACCAAATCTGATTCTATCTTTTCCGCTTTATTGTCTTGAGATTTTGCTTCCACATCATCGTTAGATTCCAACTTACCTTCTGGTTGTTTTTCATTGTCTTCCGTAGATTTGTCATCTTTGATGGCTTCTTCAACCAGTTTGTCTTTAACCACAGCTTCATTTTCTTTTTTACCTTCTGAAGACTTGGAACTTGGAGCATCCTCAATAAGCTTCTCCCTAGATTCATCAATCAAATCTTTTGCAACATCTGGTTGGACATTATCTTCTGATGACTTGGAACTTGGAGCATCCTCAATAAGCTTTTCTTCAGAATCATCAACCAACTCTTTTGCAACGTCAGGTTGTTCCTTGTCTTCAGTTTCTTCTTGGGTTGTAGATTCTGGTTCGGATGCAATTAATTCTTCTTCAGACTTTTCAATCAATTCTTTACCAACTTCTGGATCTTTGTCCTTTGGTTCGTCAGTGTTGGATTCAGGTTTCGACTTGACACTACTCACCTCAGATTCATCAACCAATCCTTCTGAGTGCGACTTAACCGGTTCAGAAGCATCCTTCGCATCTGCAACATCAGGAGTTTGTTCATCTTCAGCAGTACTCTCTGGTAAATCCTTTTCCAATGCATTGTGTACTTTGTCGTATTGTAATTGTTGATCCACATAATGTTCATTTTCTTTCGGAGAAGTAACCTTGGCTGTTTCACGAATATCAGAAACTGAACTAATTGCAGAAAGACTTTGCTCAGGGGTACTTAAAGATTCCGTTTCTTTGGAAGCAATAATTTTTTCAAGCTCTTTTAATTCCTTCAAACTTTCCTCTGCTCTCTTCGAAATCTCATCATCACTGGCATTATCTCCATTATCATCTCCTTTGGTATTTTTGTTCTCGATAGTCTTTGGTTCGTCGTTTGTTGGGTCTGAAATTTGACCACCAATATTTGTAATACTTTTGATTTTAGCACTTATTTCCTTTTGATCCTCTTCACTCAATTTACCATCAAGATCCTTCTCTAATTCATCCAAGCTAGTTAATAATTGACATCCAAAAACAACATTGTTGGAGTCTAGCGTCATTAATTTCTCTTTAGTTTCTTGTAACTCCTTGGTCTGTGCGTCCTTTGATTTGGCAAGGTCAATAATCTTAGCTTTCAATTTATCAAAGTAACGACGAATAGACATACAGATCTCTTCAACTTCACCTTCAGAAAGTAAGAAATATGGGTCGGACAGAGTGACATTCTTTGGCTGCAGCTCTGATAAATATTCCTCCAAACTGGTTACACTTTCTTCATATAAAGTCAACGTGATACTATCGCTATCAATAACTTTCTTTTGATCTTGTACTGTTTCCTCCAATTTTTTCTTGTTTTCTTCTAACTCAGCGACCAATTTCTCTGAATTCTCTAACTTGTCTGAAACGGCGACAAATTCTTCGTTCTTCTTCTGTAATTGATCTTCTAAGGTTTCAATTTTTGTTGTCTTAGAAGCAATGTCTTGAACATGCATCTCAATTTGCTCCAATTGCGATTTGTTAACAATTTCCAATTTATCATAATCAAGATTTTTGGTAGACAATTGTTTTTGCGCCTCATCCAACGACACTCTCAACGTCGATATAGTTTGACTATTGCTTTCTTCTGACTTGTTAAACTCCTTATTTCTAGACTCTAATATATCTTGAAGGTTTCTGAGATTTTCCGATAATTCGGTGTTTTGCAAATCTTTACCCACAATCAATCTTTCAATTTCAGCATTCAATTTAAATTGATATTGTTTCTCCAATCTCGATCTAGTTTCCTCCTCCGATACTCTCATTGCTTTCAAGATTTCAATTTCTTCGTTGAGTTTCTTGATAGTCAGTTCGTTTTGATGATGGAGGTTTTTGGATTTTGATTCCGTCTGAATGGACGCGTGGTATTTACTACTGACTTCAAGTAATTTGGATTCCAATGATTTGATTTTTTGATCTTTCGTGGAAGAATGTGTAGTTAACTCCTTGGTTGACTCCTGATGGGATTTTTCAAGTCTATTCAAAACATCGTTCTTTGAATCAAGTTGTTTTTGAATTGAGTCTAAATGAGATGCCACTTTCGCATGGTTCTCCTTCAATTGTTGCAATTCATTGGTTTTAAGATAGTATATCGCCCCTATTGTAATGACTCCAATTAGGGATACGTAGAAAAAGAAAGACATATTGATGATTCTTTCTCTGTGTTGAAAAGAAGGGTTACCACGAGGATGGGAATAGAAAATCTGAATTTTTTTTTTTTTTTTGATTTTATTCTTCTGTTTTTTTTTTTTTTGTTTTGTCATCGTCATTTTTGCGGTTAGGCTTTTATTTGATGCGGTCATCGTCAATGCTTTGAAATAATGCTAGTGTTTACTTTAATGGGTAGCCCACCTAAGTCATAGAGAGTTTACAAATACTATCCCATTAGCTACTACAGAATACCGTCTAGAGATGGACATGTATCAAATGTATACAAGCAAAAGCGAAAAAATTGCGTTACTTCACTGTCGGATGTATAATTGAGTTCACGTGACAACGGTTATTATTCTCCAATTTTTTTAATGTCTCGAGACAGCAAAAAAAAAAAAAAAAAAAAAAAAAAAATAACAATAATTAAAATATTATAAGGATGAAATTTTTTATTACTATTATTTATTTTTTTAGAGTTTGGTCGGCTCCCCCACCCAACAAAATAAGAAATTTTTTATTATTATTTTTTTTTTTTAAATAAAATAGAAAACCCAACAAAATAAAAGGGAAATTCATCATTAACTCTTTACAATCAAGTATTCATAATGGAGATATCACCAGCTAATATTAAAGAACAGTCTCGATCAAGATCAAGGTCCAGAACAAGAAACTCCACGGCAAACTCGAGATCAACCAGTGCTACCAGAAGACCGAGCTTATCGTCGTTGCATAGAAGATCATTATCTTCGTCTTCGTTAAATAAACTCACGGTTACTTCAACTCAAGTAGACCAAGAGCGTTCAGTTCCTTCGGTTGTTGCCTACTTGGACAACTCCTTGCCTTTGGATTTCTTTAAACAGGATGTGATTGCTTTGACAAAGACATTAAAAATTAGTAAATGGCATAAACGTCAGTTATCGATTGAACATTTAACTGTGACTAGAATATCAGGTGCATTAACCAACTCCATTTATAAGTTGGAATATCACAATGAGGCACAAAACATCCACCCACCAGCACTTTTGTTAAGAGTTTATGGTAAGAATGTTGACGAGTTGATCGATAGGGATAATGAATTGGCAATCTTGGTCAAGTTGTCCCAGAAAAGAATAGGTCCTAGATTATTGGGTATTTTCTCCAATGGAAGATTTGAACAATTTTTAGATGGATTTATTACCTTGAATAAAGAACAGATTAGAGATAGAGTACTCTCACAAATGTTGGGTAGAAGAATGAAAGATTTGCATTACAAGATTGAATTAGATGCTCATGATTTCACTCCTGAACCAACATGTTGGAAATTGATCGAGAAATGGTTGAAACTCTTTGAAAATGAGATATTGCCAGGGTACATTCAAGCTGATTATGACCCTAAAGATGTTTTTATTGTTGAATTTTCCAAGTTTAAAGAGTACATTGCAAAATACAAGGAGTGGTTGTTCAACAAATACGACACAAACCATTTCATTTCCAACTACAAGTTTTGTCATAACGATACCCAGTACGGTAATTTATTATTGCATGAATCTTTCAACCCTGAGGATGTTCTTATTGACTCATTAACCATCGATGGTGACGTAGCATCATCTCACAAGAAAGATTCCAACTTGGTGGTCATTGATTTTGAGTATTCAGGAGCCAACTTCCCAGCATACGATATTGTGAACCATTTCTCTGAATGGATGTCGGATTATCATAACACTGAAAAGTCTTACTTTATCCACGATGAAAACTACCCTAACAAACTTGAACAATTGAACTTGATCAAGTCCTATGTTGAGTATGATTTCCAACATCCAACAACAAATTTGAAAACATCGAAAAAATCGGAAGAGCTTATCAACAACTCAAGCGACCCAGCTAATTTGATGGAATACGAGATTGAAAAATTGTATAACGAATGTATTTACTGGCGTGCTACTGTACAGATATTCTGGTGTTTGTGGGGATTGATTCAAAATGGACCTTTGAAACCCCAATTGCATTCAAGTGGATCAGAAAGGGGTATCAACAGTACTTATAATTTCACAATTGACGGTGATTCAGATGGACGTAGTTCTAGTAGCAGTCCAGTTGTAGGTAGTGGTGTTGCTGATGAGGAAACAATTACCTCCAGTGATGATGACTTCGATTATTTAAAGTATGCAAACCAAAAAGTTGCATTGGTTTTAGGAGATCTTATCCAATTTGGTATTGTTGATAAACAAGATATTGGAGATAAAAAATTGCATGATATCAAATACCTCGACACCAAAGAGTTTGAGATATAGATCCGTATATTAACCTCTGTACATAGTATTAGATCACATAATTAATATAATACACAACATAATTGATAGTTTTTTTTTTGCTTGATTGAGTGATTGAGCCGCGGCCCATACACACTAAACTAACGTAATAGAAAACCAGAGAACCGAAGAAAAAAAAAAAAGGTAAAGAAAAAATTAATATTTTTTGCCATAATTGTTCAAACTCCACATTTTACTTTTATACACATATATTTATACACATAATATTTACGATCAACCAATGCTTTCGTTTCGTACAAAAGGTTATAATGGGTACGGTGTTCAGTACTCCCCGTTCTTTGATAATAAGATAGCAGTAGCAACATCCGCAAACTATGGGCTAGTAGGCAATGGGAAATTATTTATCTTGAACATTGACCCAAGTGGGGTTATTCATGAACAAGCATCCTGGATGACCCAAGATGGGTTATTCTCAGTGACATGGTCCGAAATGAACGAGAACCAAGCCGTGGTATCATCAGGGGATGGGAGTATTAAATTGTTTGATATGAACGTGCCTGAATTCCCAGTAATGCAATGGAAAGAGCATTCACGAGAAGTATTTGCCGTCAATTTCAATCTTGTTGATAAAACGAATTTCCTTTCCAGCAGTTGGGATGGTCAAATTAAATTATTTACTCCTAATCGACCAGAATCACTCCTTACTTTACAAGCAAACCATCCTGATTATTCAACAAAAGTAGGGCCTCCTCAAGCACCAGGACAAGCCCCACCTGCGCATCACCAACCGCAACATCAAAGTATAGATACAGGCAATTGTGTTTATGAAGCCCAGTTTTCGCCCCATTCGCCATCACAGATATTCAGTTGTACAGGATCAGGGAAAATACAAATCTGGGATATAAGAGATAGGAACCCATTACAGAAGGAATTTACTGCACATAGCGGATTCGAAGTATTACTGGTAAGTCCTAACTTTTACCGTCCGACAATATTAGCATCTGGAGGGTCAGATAAAGCGGTGCTGATATGGGATTTCAGAATAATAAGCAATACTCCACATATACGAGGTCCAAGTCCACTTAACCTGTTCCAGGGACATCAAATGGCAGTTAAGCGAGTCAAATGGAGTCCATTTGATGGCAAAGAGTTGGTTTCAGCAAGTTATGACATGACATCTAGAGTTTGGCAAGATTCCGTTGATGAAAGAGCAAGATTCTTACGTGCTGGTGCTCCATTAAAAGCAGTCTTCCTGGCTCATTCTGAATTCGTCATGGATTGTGATTACAGTCTTTGGGGAGAACCTGGATGGATATGTACTACTGGATGGGATGAAATGGTTCATATTTGGAATTCAAATAGATATTTAGTCTAAGCTTTAACGTAATAACATATCGTCACGTGATGTAACTACTTTAGTATTTTCATTATTACAAAATAAAGATTGGCGGCGAGTTGCCATCGATGATGACGTAGAATACGAAGTTTATTATCCTCAGTTTATATCTAGAAACGGCAACACAAAAAGTGATAGAAAAGGAAGGAATAGAAGAAGAAGAAGGAGGAGGAGGAGAAGGAGGAGGATCAGGGAGGGGCTAGAGATTGGCAATTAGAGTTTGTGGCTTCTTCCCTTCATTGTAATGCACCAGATTTCATCAGATTCATGAATATTTTCTTTTAACGTTTTTAGTTGACAAGCCCATCTTGATGTAGAAGCAAAAAGAGAGAATGACGCAATGTTGTTCATTACATAGAAACTTGTACCACAAACCTTAAGTTTGACTTTCCAGAAACAGCAAAAGCAAACAATTGTTGTAATATCGAACCAAAAACAGAAAAGGGGGTTACGATTGATATTCTCATAAAATATAATAAAGCGAGAGGGGGAGAATTTCAGTATACAGGTAAGGACAAAAAAAATAAAATAAATAAATTGATTCGTAGAAATCCTCAATTTAATAAATATAATTATCTTTCCTAATTAGGAAATTATCCTGCACACAACACATAAATTGATTTTGTGGTTGCTGTCCACTTCCTAAATTATAAAATTTAAAAACAATACGTTTTGTGGTCCCCTCCACCATGTCAACCCATGTAAAATAATTTCCTAATTAGTCGATGTATCGTTTATTGGGGAGATCTGATTTTCACGACATATAAATTACAGAAAATCTTCAACTTTATCAAATATTAAAAATTAAATAAATCGAAAGAAAAAATAGAAGAAAATCTTCGAAACCAAAACCCACCCAACTAATAATTTAGCAGGACTATATTCTAACTACTTATAATTTATTGATACCCCCCAAACATACATTTTTTATATTATTATACTTACTCACATACATACTTTTTTTTTAATTGTAGTTAATTTTTTTCCTAGTCATCTCAGCATTCATATTCATATTTACATTCATATTCTATCATGTCCTCAAATACTGTTATTCAAACTTTGGAATATTCCTTTGTCCTTGATCCAAAATTCACCAATACCGAAGTTGTCACTTACTACGAAACTCACAATGGTATTTGGAGAGATTACACTGCTACCTCATTAGAAGCTACCATCTCATATAAGATGATTGATAACTTGCATGTCTTGCATAAAGTTTCCAGAAGAATCAACAATGTTCAAGCTAAACTTGGTAAATCTTCCAAGAACTATATCACCATTGTTGATCCATCCACTGCTAACCCTTTGATTTCGGTTTCTATTCATGGAGATGAAAAATTTTGCAATGATACTAGACACCAAATCTTGACTAACTATAACCAAGTTGCTCACAAAACATTAAGCTTAAGTGAAGTCGAATTCATGAGTATTGACGAATCCTTCACTAATGATATGATTAAGTTGAGTCAACGTTATGAAGTCGAACTCATCATCAACAATGATAAAAACTCATTCCTCCAACAACAACAACAATCACCACAACAACAACATGTTTCATCCAACACCAAGAGAGATTACTCCCTTCATATTGTTGGTAAAAAAGACAACATCACTTTATGTGAAACTGCATTGAGAATCTTGATCGATTCCTTGTTGAATGGTTACACTATCGATTGTATCGATATGCCATTGTCCATGATCCCAGTTCTTGGTGGTGTTGATTTGTACAACTTCCTCCAAATTGCTAAACAAACCAAAGCTAACATCTACGTTCCTGATTTATTGCCAAACTTGTTCAACTCCAACATTATCTCCAACAACAAAGACTTGAAAATCTGGGTCACTGCTAAGAACATTACTGAATTATTATTAGCCAAACACATTTTAAACAAGTTGATTGATGATAAGAGGGAATTAATCACCAAAACCATCACCATGAACAAAATCAAACTCGACAGTATGATTTTGAACAACCAAAAAGAATTGTTGAACATTATGTTCAAATATGGAGTTTTCATCCAATTGCCAAGCTTAGGAGAATTGGACAATGCCACCATTACTGTCCAAGGATGTCTTCCAGAATCAGTCAATGAAAGTGTTAGCGAAATTAATGGTATCGCTGCCAATTATTACTCCATGGATGTTGTCAGTTCAATTAATGAATTGGGATTGACTCAAATTGTTCAATTGAAGAAAACTTGTGTTGTTAGCTCCAACCAATACGGTATTCAAGTCACTGGCCGTTCTGATGAATTCAAACCAGTTTTAGCACAATTAGCAAACAACTCCATGGCTATCAAGTTGAGATTGGAAATGGGCAATGACCAACGTGATTTCATCACCGGTAAGAAGAATGGTAAATTGATTAAAATCTTGAATCAATTACAAAACATTCCAAAGATTAATTTTGCTACTTTTAATGAATACAATTTCTACATTGACATTGAAGTTACTAGTAATGTCCCAGTCATTGTTCAAGCTTTGAACTTGTTGGAAATGGAAATGCCACTGGAATTGAAATTCAACATCCCAGAAGTTTTCCACAAGTCAATCATTGGTAACGGTGGTTCAATTATCCAAGGTATTATGAAGAAATTCAATGTCTACATTAAGTTTTCATCAAACAAGACTTCTCCAAACACCTACTCCTTGAAGAGAACCAATAATGTTTTAATCAAGTGTCCAAGAAAGAATGCTAAGAACATCCAATTGGTTAAATACGAAATCGATCAATTGGTTTACAAATGTTGCATGAACTACACTACTCCACAACCAAACACTACCACTACCATCTACCACTCCATTAAATTCGAATTATTGAAATCTCACTACCTTTTGCTCATCAACAACAACAAACTTGGTCAAGTCAACAAAATTGAAAGTGATTACCAATCATTTATCAACTTCCCAACCTCCATTGAAGATTTCAAGAACAACAGTAAGATGATCATTGACATGAAAGGTTCTGAATCCAAGGTCAAGCATTGTGCTAAGCAATTGAAGAAAATCTTGCCAACCAACTATGAACTCAAAGTTGCTTCCAATCCAGGTAAGTTTGAAGATGTCTTCATCAACAACAAGCAAGACTTTGAGAATCAAATAGTTATCCCATTCAGAATCTTGTTAGGTATGGAAGTCATGGTCAATGAATTTTCCACTCAAGATGGAAACCAACATCAATTCATCTTGTCCTACTTTGAAGATGAAAACAACAAAGCAGGCAAAGAAAACAACTTGCAAGTGGGTATTGACTCCTTGAGTTTATTTTTAAGCGAAAGAGGATTCTTGGTTACTGAAAGGGCAGAGATGGAATTCAATCCATTGGTTGATCCAGTGGTTTCTCATTCTCCAGTCAAATTGAACCAAAGCTTATTTTCTCCAGTAGCTACTGCTGTTTCTTCTGGCCCAGCTTCTCCTATTGCTTTGAAACCAATCACTAACAATTTCCAAATGTTGCTGCCAAGCAAATTCCAATACCTGCCAAACAAGTTCCAATGTCTGCCAACCAAACAACATGATGTATACTACCTGCCAACTAAGCAACAGTATCTGCCAACAAAACAATATCTGCCAGTCAGACAACCAAATTTCCAGAAATTAGTGTTTTAGATAGATTTTTTTTATATACTTTTTTTTGTATATTATGTACTTATGAACGTTATGCATGCATTTTATAAACTAAATCATTTGAAGTGTAGGTTTTGCATTGGGACCAGATTGGTCCCTAACACGTGGTAGGGTGGTGATTTCTCTAACATTAACTAAATATAACACATCGAAACCGAACCAACAATCTCTGATGTCGAAACTATATAGACCAATTGTATTTTGTCTGCACTACTAGCATTATCCTTGTTAAATCGTGTAAACTCTTCTAAACTCACCAACACGAAAACAGTGTAAAGAAATCGATTTTAGTATTGTTATTAGTAAAATCTAACTAAAGAGGTAGTATCAGTAAGGACTCGCTGTCACTATAATTAACCACCAAATCCCCTATCATAAGTTAATAAATTTCTCATGACGCGACATGCACCCTGAGGTACAAAGTACAAATCTCGGAGTCCCATGGGGAAATAGAAAATATTTTTTAATTGATAAAAATAACTCTACAAATAAATAAAATAATTGCTGTTCCTGAATAGTGGAATATATAGGCAGTGACAGTTATATTTGCAACTATAGAAATTGTATTTTAATTGGCTGTGTAATTCATTCTTGGTATCCCGACAATGATTATTACGTAATCAGTAATTTCCTGTACACAAAGTTCTCCCCACTTTGGTTCTCGTGTTTCCCAAAACTTTATTGCTCTGAAATATTTATTTAATCTCTTAGTAAAACAGTAGAACAAAGAGATTCAATTTGTTTTTTTTTTTCTTTTAGTTTCTGTTGATCAAATGGCTTAGATATATTAAACATACTAATACGATGTCCTATGAGAGAGTGCTGAATTTGGAGAATCCATTCAAGGATGATGATTCTTCTACACTATATGAAACTAATATTGATAACAACAATGATAACATCATGGCTGGAAGTAGTTCAACGTCTAGTGTTGATAACAACCATGATGACAACAAATCGGAAGTAACACATTACACTCCCGAGACAGGCAAACCCAAGAAAGTGGATAACAATGAAGAAGAAGATGACGACGATATAATATTGACGGATGCAAATGGTGAGTTCATTCCAATATCTAACGACAATTCTAGTTTCGAGGAGGAGGATGAAGACAACTCATACACAGACGATTTTGGCAATAGTTACCAACACATTGACTTTGACAACAAGAAATACACTTCAAGACTAACGTTCAAAGGATCCAAACTAGTCTACTTTACATCAGCATTTGTCAGTTTGTTCCTTGCGTTATTCGGAGCAGAACAAGCGTCGTGTTCCGGGTTGATTGTGTTTGACACGTTCAACATGTACTTCAACTACCCCAATGCCGCAACCATAGGTGTGGTGGTGTCGATCTTGGAAATAGGAGCCATGCTTAGTTCGTTGTCGGTGTCGAAGATCTCGGACCAGTTTGGCCGGAAACGAACCATTCTTCTTGGTACGTTGTTGTTCATGATAGGAGGCAGTTTACAGACCTTCTGTCCTAATATGTTTGTGTTTGGTGTGGGGCGAGTGTTCTCGGGGTTTGGGGTAGGGATCTTATCCACGGTGGTGCCATCATACCAATGTGAGATCAGTCCGAGTGAAGATCGAGGCAAGTTGGTGTGTGCTGAGTTCACGGGTAATATTGCTGGATATGCGTTGAGTGTGTGGATCAATTATTTCTGTTATTTCATACAAGACATTGGAGACACGAGGAAGAAGCCACACTCGTTTTTGGCCAACTTGAGCTGGCGGTTGCCGTTGTTTATCCAGGTGGTTATTGCGTTTGTGTTGTTCCTTGGTGGGTTTTTCATTGTGGAGTCACCCCGGTGGTTGCTTGATAATGACATGGACCAACAAGGGTTCCATGTGTTGGCATTGTTATATGATTCCAGTGCTGATGACAATAAACCCCAGAATGAGTTTTTCATGATCAAGAATAATATCCTACAAGAAAGGGTAACCACCCCGAAACTGCAGAGAACGTGGCGTCACTTGTTGAGCCATTTCAAGATCCGGGTGTTTGTTGCGTGTTCATCGTTGATATTTGCTCAGTTCAACGGGATCAACATTATATCATACTACGCTCCCTTGGTGTTTGAACAAGCTGGTTTTAACAACTCCAGTGCGTTGCTCATGACGGGTATCAACGGGATCATATACTTGTTGTCGACCATCCCCACATGGTTCTTGGTTGACCGATGGGGAAGGAGACCTATTTTGATCACCAGTGGTATTGGCATGGGGATATGTTTGTTCCTTGTTTCTGTGTTTATGCTCCTTGACAAGAACTATACATCTACAGTGGTGGCGATCTTGGTGATCATCTACAATGCGTCATTTGGGTTTGGGTTTGGACCTATTCCGTTCTTATTACTGAGTGAATCGTATCCGTTATCGGTTCGATCGAAAGGTGCGTCGTTGGCGGTGGCATGTAACTGGTTTAGTAATTTCATTGTGGGGTTGATGACGCCTATTTTGAAAGAGCTGATCAAATGGGCCATGTACTTATTCCCAGCTAGTTCGTGTGTGTTGAGTGTTATTGTGGTGATGTTATTCTACCCTGAGACCAAGGGGGTTGAGTTAGAGGATATTGATAGAGTGTTTGATGAGTTTTATGCCACTAGTGCCATAAAGAGAGTCGGTAAGATCAAAGGGTTAAGATTGCGTCGAAGAAAGAAGGGTAACAAGAATAAAAAGACCAATGGGAAGTATAGTCGGTTGGTGGATGATTATGATGGTAATGATGATGCATTTGAGATGCATGGATTGAATGAGATGGATTATGAAAATGGGGATACTAGTAGACGCGAGATGTTGTAGATGATGAATTATAGGGTATAAAACGATGGCTCCATTTCTTTTTAATGTATAAATTCTTCTTACAGTTAAATCATTTAAAGGTTGACATGAAACTGTCTTCCATTTGACAGGTTTATTAATTAGAGAGTCACAAATGCACATATTTGGATGTTACTAATTATGGAATGCCTTTTGAACGGCTTTGTTTGAAACGACCAGCTTGTTGTCAAGGGGTGAAAATGAGCACAAGAAATAGTACAAGCCAAGATATAGGTCACTCTTTATCATTCTGACTATAGCTTCTAGATTTGTATTTGCGTTTTTTTTTTCTTATAGATTCCTTTTGTCAACTAGCTTTATTCTTTTTTTAAGCTTGGCACAATGTATCAAACGTATGAGTGTCTATTGTGGAATGTCTCATAACACTTGTGTTCTCCCCCTTCCTTTCCATCTCCCACCTCTGTGTTTATTACATTGAGTGCACCGCAATCTTACAGCAAGTATATTGTCAATTTGAATATGACCTTCCTACGTAGACTTTGTAAAGATTCGGCTTTTGGAGTTTCTCATCTTAGCTAAAAAATAAGGTGATACAAATAGTTCGAAACAATTCCATGACATTTAATTCGTACTACATATACCGGAATTTAAGCCACGATTTTGTGGCGATTCCTTTCCTTTACAAAAAATGTTAAAATTATTTCTGCATTCTTGATAGTTGTTACAATAATTTATATTCACCAGTTTGTTTTAATTAAGGTCATGCAACAGTTCAGATTTGATACATAACAATATTAGGTATTAGAAGAAAACTTTCACTATCATTATTTACAATGTTGCATTTGTACTACTTGGTTTACTTTTCCTGACATATACAAATTGCCGTTAGAATTATAATTTCTTTTTTTATTTTTCGAATAACGTTACACAAAATTTGTATAAAACGTTAAAAGTCTTTTTTTTTTCTGTCTTTGTCGCACTCCAATTATCATCCTTTGATATTTTTAATCATTACTTTTTAAGCCCAGATTAAAAAAAAAAAAAAACATGGAAAGAGTAGATTCTCTAATATTTCCATTTTAATATCCCTGAAATCAACTCCCTCAAATAATTGACAAATTATGGCAATTTCCATAGACGAAGTACTATATCAACCACCCAATCGTAGTAATAACAGCACACTAGGTCTACCCCGAATGCCCCTAAACCAAGAAGAGCATCTAAAACAACGACTGTGGGATTTGTCACCACCTTCCCCTCCATACTACACTGAAAAATTACCACACCATAATAATCACAACCACCAACAACAACACCAACATCATGAACAAGCACACATACACTCACTAAAACGTAAGCCTTCGAAGAGACTAAATATGAAGAGATCTTTTAGTGTCAATAGTATACGAAACAACAACAACAGCTCCGTCGAATCACATCCTTTGACTTACAATACCGAGGAAAGCACCAAAGGCGACGGGGAAACAGTGGAGGTAGACGAGTATGATTCAGACGACACATCGTTCAGCTCGTGTCTGACCACACCTTCCAAGACCAACTTCAGTTTCCTGTTTGACAATGCGCCATCTTCTGTCTCCAGCATACCCATGATGAAAGCAGCATCGTATTCCAGCACACCGATACTATCGTCACTGGTGGGGTCTAATTTCAGTCTATCTATGGCGTCACCACCATCATTCTCGGCAAGAGCATACATTCCTGCATCAGCAAGCACAGTCTCCTGCTCTCCAATCACAACCACCTCCATCTCAACATCCATATCATCATCTCCAGCATCTCCACCGTCGTCATTATCATCGTCAACAGATGCCATAGGTACGCGCAGGAGGTTGTGCCGGTCTCCCTCAAGTGATTCTTTGTATGTAATATTGAAGAAGTCAGGCACTCTGTCATCATCCTCATCACCCCAAGTACTATCACCACCATTAGGCGACAACCAGAACAAGAAAAGTTCTATGTACTCCAACCTCACGTCATCGTTAAAATCATTCAGGAACAAGTTGTCCTCCTACAACAAGGAGAATCTAATCAGTTTCATCGTAGACTCACCAAGACTTACAGATGACAGACTCCCACAGATTCCAGAAACAGATGCCGAGGGGGATGACGAGGATGAATTAAAGCATGATGGAGAGAATGATGACGATCCAAATGTGATGCAAGAATTGACCACGTTTGGAGGTTCAGGTACACAACACATTAGCTACACTGCTAGCAAATTAGGACTCACACGAATCAAGTACAAGACTCGTGAACAGCGATCAAACAGAGAGTTCTTGAGATTGTATGCATTCGACCACCATGCAAGAACACACACCCTGACATTGCCGAACTACATGACCCATGATGAATTGAAAAGGATGATCAAAGTGCGTCCACATATGAAGAAGTTCCATTACAAGTACAACCTCCACCGAATCTCCAACTTGTCTAAGGATAAGTTGTGGAGCAGTGTCATACTACCACCACGTAACGATGACAGTCCTGGGTTGTTTATTGAAGGCGAGAAGTATATCTACGTTGAAGGGGACGAAGGAGAGGAAGAAGAAATCGAAAAGAATGACCTGTCTCAGTCGTACTCTATTGTGAGGAAGCAAGGAGGATACTTGCCATGGGTTACGAAAGAAAGTATTCGACCAGCAGGTGTGTTACCCAAGAGTAAAGGAATGTATAACAGTGAAGCCCCCAATAGCGGAGTTACCAATTGTCAATTCACCGTCAAAGGTTGGTGTAACCCTAGATGGGTTGACATCAGTGATGAATAATATTGAATAGGATGTAAATATAATTAATGAATACCCATATTTAATGAATTGAATAGATATTCGTGTTCAAATGGTGTGGTAACATGAGATTACAATATGTAGTATATGTTCTTCTTATCACCTCGTATATTGGCATTTTTTCGTGCGTACATCCAAACTAGGGCTATAACCCTAATATGCACTCAAATTTTAATTTTTTCTTTTTGTTACTGCAAGTTTTTTTTTTTTTTTTGTTGTTGCTCCGTACTCACATTCTCGCTTGAGCTTGGTTCAGATGCTCAGGCATACAAAAACAAAATTTTCAATATTTTACCACTCGTATACCAAGGTACCATCAACCGTATTAACCATACTTCAAAATGGCTCCAAAAGGAAAGAAGGTCGCTCCAGCTCCATTAGCTTCAAAATCCGCCAAATCTGGTGAATCCAAGAACCCATTATTCGATGCCACCCCAAAGAACTTTGGTATTGGTCAAGCCGTTCAACCAAAGAGAAACTTGTCCAGATTTGTTAAATGGCCAGCTTACGTCAGATTACAAAGACAAAAGAAGATCTTGTCCATGAGATTGAAAGTCCCACCATCTATTGCTCAATTCTCCCAAACTTTGGACAAAAACACTGCTACCCAAGCTTTCAAATTGTTCAACAAGTACAGACCAGAAACTGTTGCTGAAAAGAAGGAAAGATTAACCAAAGAAGCTGCCGCCATTGCTGAAGGTAAATCTGCCAAAGATGCTTCTCCAAAACCAGTTGTTGTCAAATACGGTTTGAACCACGTTGTTTCCTTGGTTGAAAACAAAAAGGCTAAATTGGTTTTGATTGCCAACGATGTCGACCCAATTGAATTGGTCATCTTCTTGCCAGCTTTATGTAAGAAAATGGGTGTTCCATACGCCATTGTCAAAGGTAAGGCTAGATTGGGAACTTTGGTCCACAAGAAAACCTCTGCTGTTGCTGCTTTGACCGAAGTTAGCTCCGCTGACGAAGCCGAATTATCTAAATTGGTTTCTACCATCAACGCTAACTACATTGAAAAATACGAAGACAACAGAAGACACTGGGGTGGTGGTATCATGGGTTCTAAAGCCAACGACAAGATTGCTAAAAGAGCCAAGGCTGCTGCTGCTGCTACTTCTGCTAACTAAGTAGTATCATGATCATATATATTATAAATAAAAAGGAAAATAGGGTCACAGTACTAGATAGTTGTATATTAATAAAATTATAACGTTTTATATAAAAAAAAAGGTATGCTGTATATATGGTTGTGATATTTGATGTTGGATATGTCTTCTAAACTAGAGATAGTAAGTACACTCTTTGGTTATCTCTGTAAAGTATTGGTAATTACTTTTTTTCCTTTGGATTTCGTTCGAATTTGCAACAAAAATCATTTCAGATACATGATCTCACGAAGTTTCTATCTTGTACTCTCCAAGAAGATTTACATTCATCACCGAGTTATCTATACCATTACTACACCTTTATTACTATCTAACTTCTACCCTGGTATCGATGCGACGCGGTGGGGAAAATTTTAATCGAGAAACAACCAAATGGAGGAATCACCTAAAAAAAACAATAACAAACGCAAATACAAATACAAATGCGAATCGAGAAAACAAACAAACACAGCAAAAAAAAAAAAAGTAAACAGAATATTTGATCTCTGATCTGTGTTGTCATACAACTATAACATATTCAAACACACACACATATATATACACATACACACTCTGTTCACAATATGGATGACAATAGCATCAATTCTTTATTGACAGCAGAGCAATTGCATAACTTCATCACAAGGTTTGTGTTTTTCACGACCGAGTCGCCTTCGTTTAATAAGGCAGATGAAAACATACTAGTCAATTTCATATCAAACTTACAACAAGACACATTATTTGCCGTCCAAGTAAACAATGAACACAGTCTTACGATTTCAAATGATATATCAGAGTTTGACAGCTTGCATAAAGAACTATCAGCTTTCATAATAATAATAAAGTCTAAAGGTCAACTTACCGACGAGGTTTCACTTACAAGACAACTTAATATTATCAGCATCCCAATTTCATTTGATGAGGATAATGAGGAAACGAATGATCTGTTTGAGAAACTCAGAATGGCTATCAGCATGGGTTTGGCGCCATATTTTGAGTTGATTTCTGTAACGAATGAAGAGTCAGCGTTGATGATGACAAAGAAGAAGTTTAATGAGCTATCATTGGCGTTGCAACATTTACAGCAAAGAATCCATATCCCAAATTTGTTGATAACCACTCATCCAAGAATCAAACAAATAATTGAGAATGGCGATGCCGAGAACTGTGACGATTTGATAGATGATACTGCATTATTGAACGAATTGACTTCAATTGCAAATAATTGGATCAAACAAATACAATCCATCACTAGACTAACTCACGAGCCATCAGATGGAGGAAGCATAACGGAAGATATCCATTTCTGGAAGTCTATGGACTCAGCATTAATATCCATAAACCAGCAAATAGCATCCCCGGAGATCAAATTGACACGAGAAATTTTGAGTCGGGCAAAGAGATTCCATATAACATTGGGGTTTGAGAACGATACTGGGTTGAATGAGAAGTTATCTGAAACGAGACTATACAACTCGTTTTTGAAGGAATTACCGATAAATGATTTGGTTACCATTACTGATGATGAAGATCTTGATAAGTTTGACACCGTGTTGAATAGTCTCTTTAGTCATTTGAAACTGAAGCTCAATTTGTTACCGTTAGAAAGAGCGGTCAAGTCAGTAGAAGTTATTCTCAATGATATCATACTCAAATTCCAAGAACTATTAGGTGCCCATGATGTGATGTCTTTGTCACAACTGCAATTTGAGCAATTGTATGAATTGTCACAAAGGGAACTTGGGATTATAGAAGCAAATGTCAAATACGTGATCAACTTGTTAAGAGAATTGTTAAGAAAAAGGCAAGAAAAGTTTAAGATTATCACAATTGATCAGAGCAAATTCCAGCAGATTCGCGAAAGATTGGATCACCTCAAGCAATTTAGAATGAACCTTCAACATTTGGTATCCAGTATTGAAAGTGTTTTGTCATCAGAGGAGAAGATAGACAGTATCAACCGGATCAATGAGGCATATAATAAGTATATCATCACTATAAACGCCGTTGACATTACACACCAAGGGAAGTTGATTTGGTCAATGAATGAGCAGGCTTATCTACATGTCTTCAATGAATTGAACACGTTGATAATCAAGAGGATTAACAATCTTTTCAACAGCGCCTCTGCATTCATTGATGTCATCTCCATTCACAAGCAATTCTTCCAGTCCAAAAGTGTCAATGCCTTGTTGCACCTGATTAGTGACGAGCACAAATTGAAGATCTTGTCATTAGCTGATAGAGAAATCTTGGAGTTAGCCGAAATGAACTCAAGATATGAGAAAAAATCAGTTTATGAATCCATAAAATGGAAAATCCACGCCAGCAACAAGTTAATCTTCTATCGTGATTTTTTAAGGTCATTTCTAGGTGAGAATTGGAGAAATTATTCTATTGGTACCAAGATAGATACCACAACGAACAGATTAATCACAAGTTTAGAACCAGCTGCAGCCATTCAAGTTTGGGTCGACAATGAGGTTAAACAGAATTTGCCTACCTATAACATGGGTGCTATATTCAAGATTAATGAAAGTTCAAACGGATCTTTTGATTTGGTAGTTAATTTTAATTTTAACTTTTTTGAGATCTACAATCAGATCAACCAATTGCATCATTTGGGCTTTTCAGTTCCATCTTCAGTGTTGTTGGAGTTCCAGAAAGTTAATCAGTTATACCCCATTGCCACAGGTATTTATGATCATATTCAATTGCTTAACAAAATATTCAATCGTGACTTGAACTCAACTTTTGGTGAATCATATGGGTTTTTGGTGAAAACCCAAATCAAGAAAGTTGATATCACATTACGAGAGGCTCGTGAAGTTGAGTGGATGCATTTGTTGCAAGCTGCCCAGTTGCAAAAATTGAATGATCCACTGCTCAAGTCTACAAGCAATTTAGTCGAATTCCAGTCGCTCGAGAAATTAACTAATTTCCAAGAGGCTATCACACAGCTAAATGTTCAGTTGTTAAAGTTGGAAAACTTTGAGCGAGTTATGGAACATTCCAAGTTTTTATTGAAAGCCGCTCAATTTCAATATTCTTCTCTTGAGAGCGAGTTGAAATTATTACAACAACATTTCAACAATATCTCATTAGAAGAAGTTGAAAGCATTGTTGAGTTGGCACGCTTGATCAATGAAGATGTTGCGATAATTTTGGCCAACCGTTTACAAACACAGCTTTTAATCTTCAATGCTAAGGTATTGGAATGTGTTGTTGATGAAGATGAAATCGAAATACCCGAGCTTGACAAGTATATATTGGAATTCCCCGTGGTTGTACACAGCCTTGTATTCCAAGACGAATCATTCATGATAGAACCTGCATTGACACAAGGGAAACAAACCGTTTTGAAAGAAGTGAATCAACTTGTGTCGATAGTTGAGAGCCAACAAATCATCAAACCAATCACTGCACCCAGCAAGAAATTCACCTCTGTCCTTGAAATTGAACCTACTCAAATGGAATTAAATAAAGCAATCGAAGGGATTGAAGTGTTGTACGACAAAGCTGAAAATTATATATCACAGTGGAATTTGTTGCAAAACTTGTGGGAATTGAACTTGGATGACCCGGAAGACATGGCGAAGATATTTGAATCTCAAGCCGATTTGTCGTCTTGGTTCACCACTACTCAAGAAATTCTAAATTATAGGAAAGTCTATGATCAACATGAATCTACAAAGAAATTTGGTCGATTGTTCTTGATTGATTTCGTCAAAGTGCAAAATCGAGTTGCTTTGAAATTTGATGGATTCCAAAGGCAATTATTAAACAAGTTTGCTGAGAAAGCGAGAACCGAATTTGGGGCATTCCACCGATTGTTGACTAACGCTAAAGATACCCTTGAAGTTGCAATACATTTCCATGGAACTGTTGAAAGTTTGATTTCAAATATCGATAATTATCTCAAGTTCAATGCCAATATGGTGAGCTGGGAGGCGTCGTTAGAGTTATTTGCACAAATCCAAAGTTTTTTGATGAGATATAGGTTCAAATTCCCAGCCGACTGGTTGTATTTTGAACAGTTGGAAAACAACATATCCATGCTTCGCACACTTTTGGACAAGAAGAAAGTACTCATCAACGAAAACTTGCAACTCCTTGAATCCAAAGTGAAATCAGAAACAGACAAAATCAATGATTCCATTGTATCACTAACTAAGGACTGGCAAACCAAGAAACCAATTGGTGGTAATTTGAATCCTGCAATAGCCATGGTTGACTTGGATAACTTCCAGAAACGGTTTGGGAAATTACATGCGTATGTCGAGTCGATTAGCAACATTGCCCAACACTTTGATATAACTATTCTGCCATTCGAAGAGACTTCAGCAATACTAGAAGAAATCAAGGATCTTAAAACTGTATGGTCTTCAGTCAATGTATTATGGGTCGAGCTCGAAAGATTGAAACAAATGAAGTGGAGCGACCTCCAACCAAGAAAATTACACCATCAATTGGATGATTTGCTTAACTTGACTAGGAACTTGCCTATTAGTGTTAGACAATACGCAGCCGTGGATGAGATCCAAAGTTCTGTCAAAAACTACTTGAAAAACCACCAAAAGCTTTCCGATTTGAAAAACGATGTTATGAAGCCACGACACTGGAAAATCCTCTTGAGTCAATTAGGCATGTCAAACATAGTTTATGAAAAACTAACTGTTGGTGATGTTTGGAATTTGAATTTCACCTTGAACATCCAAACTATCAATGCCATTTTAGAACAGGCTGGAAATGAAAAAACCATTGAAGACAATTTGAACAATATCAACAATAATTGGTCCTCAATCACTTTCGAATTGTTCAATTTTGAGAACAAGTGTCGTCTAGTCAAAAACTGGGAGCTGTTGTTTGAGCAATGCAGCATAGATATGAATGCATTGACAAGTATGAAGAATTCTCCTTACTTTGGATCGTTTGAACGAGAAATCAGTGAGTTGGAAAAGAAGTTGACCCAGTTATTTGTTATCTTAGATACTTGGATTGAAGTGCAACGCCAATGGTTATATCTCGAAGGGGTGTTTGGAAATGAAAACAACGATATCAAAAACTTGTTGCCGATTGAAAGTTCAAGATTTACTAATATCAGCTATGAGTTTTTGACGTTGTTAAAGAGAATCTACAAGTTTAATTTGGTCATTGATATTGTGTTGATTGGTGACTTGCATTCCAAGATGTCCAAGTTTTCCGAAAGTTTAACTAAAGTTAGAAAGTCATTGACAGAGTACCTTGAAAAACAGAGAGAATTGTTTCCAAGATTTTACTTCATTGGTAATGAAGATTTGCTTGAAATAATGGGTGGCACAAATGACATATCTAGAATCAATAATCATTTGAAGAAAATGTTTGGCGGAATTCAAAGCTTACAGTATGCCAAGGAGAGCTCCTCCATTACTGGCGTTGTCAGCGAACAGGGGGAAGTTTTGCACTTGCGTAATCCTGTCTCCTTGATCAAGTATAATAGATTAAATGAATGGTTACGAGAATTAGAACTTGAAGTTAGATTGACCATGTCACAATTGGTTAATGAAAATGTGAAGTCTTGGCAAGAACGTATCTTTAAAAAAGATGAAAATTTATTAAACCTTATTGACTCTGTACCTGCACAAGTTGGCACTTTATTGCAACAAATCTCGTTCACTAGAGTGGTAGAGGAGTCCATCGACAATCTGTTAACTTCATTTTATGAAGATCTATGCAGTGTCATTCAATCACTCACTCAAATTATAGGGTCTGAAATTCTGGAACTTGCAAGGAAGAAGATTCAGTATTTGATTATTGAGATCATTCACCAAAGAGATATTGTACAGAAATTAGACCAAGCCAAAACAGAGTCCGAGAAGAAATTTATCTGGAGTCTTCAACAAAAATTCTATTACAGCTCGTCAGAAACTGATTCGCTCAAAAGGCTAGTCATAAGACAAGCAAACGCCGAATTTATCTATGGATTTGAATATTTGGGTATACCAGAAAAATTGGCTTACACACCATTAACCGATGATTGCTACTTGGCAATGGGTCAAGCAATAGCTCTGAAACAGGGTGGTTCACCATTTGGTCCTGCTGGTACTGGTAAAACCGAATCAGTGAAAGCATTAGGTCACAATTTAGGTAAAATGGTGATGGTTTTCTGCTGTGACGAATCGTTTGATTTCCAGTCAATGGGAAGAATATTCCTTGGATTGTGTAAAGTAGGAATCTGGGGTTGTTTCGATGAATTCAATAGATTGGACGATAAGAGTTTGAGTGCCATTTCATCGCAGATTGAAAATATTGAATATGGATTGAAGAATCCAAGTGTTGATATATCAGTTTCTGAAAGGAATATCAAGATTAACCCCGAGACCGGTATCTTTATAACTATGAATCCTGGATATGCTGGTAGAGCTGAATTACCAGAGAATTTGAAGAAATTGTTCAGAAGTTTCTCCATGGATTCCCCCGATAGTGAAATTATCGTGGAGATTTTGCTCACCTCGCAAACATTTGAGTACTCCAAAGAATTAGCCAACGTGATTGTGCCATTCTTCAACGAGTTGTCACGTGAGACGTCTAAGCAACTACATTACGATTTTGGATTAAGAGCATTGAAGTATACATTGGTCAGATGTGGACAAGCAAAACGTCGCACGGAAATCACTTCCGGACAGGACATGAAATCACACGAGTATAAGTTGGTTTTGCAAAGTATTATTGAAACCACATTGCCCAAATTGATCAAGGATGATGAGAGCACATTTGAAAATTTGAAATCCAAGTACTTTAGCAATGTTATCAGTGATGCGATCGATAAATCTAAGGTTATTCTAGAACTTGAAAAATACTATAAAGACCATGGAATTTTCTATAACGAGAAATTCATGAGGAAAGCATTGCAATTAATTGACATTCAAGATACCAACCATGGGATTATGTTAGTCGGTGAATCCGGATCAGGGAAATCTTCAATATTAGATCTGGTTATGCACGCAATATCCGTGGTTGAAGATGTCGAATACTCTTGTGTGAGAATTGATGCCAAGGTTCTCAGTAAAGACGAAATTTATGGGAAATTGGATCTTATCACGAGGGATTGGACTGATGGGTTGTTTACGAGTATTTTGCGAAGAGTCAAAGAGAATCTCAGAGGAGAATTAGCCAAAAGAATTTGGATTGTTTTTGATGGAGATATAGACCCACAGTGGGCGGAAAATCTTAATAGTGTTTTAGATGATAACAAGATCCTTACCTTACCTAATGGAGAACGATTGGCATTACCAGAAAACGTTCGAATTGTATTTGAGGTCGATAACTTGAATCACACCACCCCAGCCACTATCAGTAGATGTGGTATTGTTTGGTTCGATGTTTCTTTGATCCCAATAGAGGCACACATTCAACGATTGGTTTACCGATTAAAGAATTTCCCAATAGCCAATGAGGATACAGTATCTGAAAGCGTTGAAGTTGGTAGTTTGAAACATGCCTTCGTTGACCAATTGGGTAATATTCTTTCATCTGAATTGCTTACCGGCGTGTGTCAGATTGTGCAACGTTTTGACCACATCATGGATTTTTCGTTGCAACGGGTAGTTAGGTCATTCGAGATAACATTACAAACACACTTGCGCCAATTGATTAACTATGCTATTGGAGAAAAAGAGTTCAACATTGATGTCAAGAAATACACTCTCAAATCACTTTTACTGTCTATTGTGTTGGCATTTGCTGGTGATTCACCTCATGATAGCAGATTGAAGTTTGAGCAAACTGTTACTGATGCAAGCATTATACAAGGTGTCGACTTCCCCACTACCGGTAGTATATTTGATCACTATATTTCACTTCCTGATTGCGAATGGTTGAGCTGGAATAATAGAGTCGCTGCTATCGAGCTCGAACCACATCAAGTTTCCAATCCAAACACCATTGTTCCAACTCTCGATACTGTTAAACATGAGAACCTTGTATATTCCATCTTGAACGAACATAGTCCATTATTGCTTTGTGGTCCTCCAGGTTCAGGTAAAACCATGACATTATTAGAAGCATTAAGAAAATCACCACAGTTGGAATTGTTGCCTTTGAATTTTTCTAAGGAGACATCACCTTTGTCATTATTGAAATCATTAGATCAGTATTGTGAATACAGAAAGACGAATCGAGGAATACAGTTGACCCCAAGAGTCAATGGCAAATGGGTTGTTGTTTTTTGTGATGAAATCAATCTACCACAGGTCGATAAGTACGGAAACCAAAATGTGATTTCGTTGATTCGACAAATGGTGGAACATAATGGATTCTGGAGGGTGAAAGACAACCAATGGGTAAATTTGGAAAACATCCAATTTGTTGGTGCTTGTAATTCTCCAAAAGATCCCGGCAGAAATAGATTGTCTGAAAGATTTTTACGCCATGTGCCAGTATTGATGGTGGACTACCCAGGTCACACTTCGATGCTTCAGATTTACCAAACATTTAATATGGCAATAATGAAATGTGCTCCCGATTTACGGGGATTTGCTAAGGTCATCACAGAGGCTAGTATTCAAGTGTACGAAAGAACAAGACAAAAATTCAATGCTACAATCCAGAAACACTACGTTTATTCTCCTCGTGAACTAACAAGATGGAGTAGAGGGTTACTTGAAGCATTAAAGTCTACCGAATATAAAGAATTTAATGCGTTTCTTCGATTATGGTATCACGAAGGGTTGAGATTGTTTTATGATAGATTGGTATCTCCAAATGAAAAGCAATGGACTCTTGAGTTGTTCAGAGAAGTTGCGTTGGAATATTTCCCAAACGTTGACTTGAACACATGTTTCAAAGACCCAATTTTCTTTAGTAACTGGATGAGTTTGAATTACAAGGCTGTTGACGAGAATGAACTTCGATCGTTTGTGTCTCAGAGATTACGAGTTTTCAGTGAAGAAGAAATGGAAGTTGATTTGGTGTTACACGATGAGATGTTGGATCATGCTTTGAGGATAGATAGAGTTCTCAGACAACCACAGGGACATATGATATTGGTGGGACCAAGTTCCAGTGGGAAATCAACATTAGCCAAGTTTGTTGCCTGGATCAATGGGTTGAAACTAGTGTTCTTGAATGTGAGAACCAACTACACTATTGAAAACTTTGATGCGGCATTACGGGATATTTTAACTCGTTGTGTTCATGGAGAGAAGATATGTTTTATAATCGACGAATCGAGTATTTTGGAAGCATCGTTTATTGAAAGAATGAACATTTTATTGGCCAACGCCGAAATCCCTGGTCTATTTGAAGGTGATGATTATGTGGCATTGATGAATAAATGTTTAGAGATATCCCATTCCCAAGGATTGTTATTGGACACCGAAGCTGAGTTGTATAGTTGGTTTGCACAACAGATATCGCAAAACTTGCATGTTGTGTTCAGCATCAGTGATTCTACAGAGAGTAACAGCCAATCTGTTATTTCTTCTCCGGCTTTGTTTAACAGGTGCGTCTTGAGTTGGATGGGCGATTGGTCTGACAAGTGTTTGTACGAGATTGCTTCTGCACGTATTAGTGTTCTTCCTGTGGATATTTCCAATTTTACCGTGCCAACATCATTTACTCCGTTCTTACTGCGACGTGCCAGCAACTTGAGGGATACCATAGTTGACGTGTTGAGTTACATCCATAGATATGTGCCTGATTACAAGTCAACTTTATGGTATGAAAGAACCCCCAGTGACTACTTGAATCTTGTGCATGCATTTGCTAAGCTTTTCACAAAAAAGCAACAGGAACTCGAGGACTATCAAAGACATATTACTGTTGGGTTGGATAAATTACGTGAAACCGTTATTCAAGTCGATAAATTGAAAAATGAACTTGCTCAGAAAGAAGAGACCTTGAAATTGAAAGACAAAGAAGCCAAACAGATGTTGAATAAATTGCTTACAGATCAGAACGAAGCCGAACGGAAACAAGAATTTTCTATTGATGCCCAAGCCGAATTGGAGAAACAAGAAGTGGAAATACAACGAAGAAAACAAATTGTAATGAAGGATCTTGAGTACGCTGAACCAGCTGTTCTTGAAGCCCAACGAGGAGTGCAGAATATTAAAAAACAACACTTGTCAGAAATTCGTAGTATGGCCAACCCTCCTGCTGCCGTTAAGATTACCATGGAGTCTGTCTGTATTTTGCTTGGATATAATGTGTCCAGTTGGAGAGATGTTCAATTGGTGATCAGAAAAGATGACTTCATTCCAAATATTGTATCCTTCAACGGGGAGGAGCAATTATCTGTTGAACTTCGAGAATATATGGAGAAAGCATATCTATCCAGAGAAGATTACACATTTGAACTTGTGCATAGAGCAAGTAAAGCTTGTGGACCGTTGCTTCAATGGGTACAAGCACAATTGGCGTACTCCAGAATTTTGCAAAGCGTGGGTCCATTACGAGAGGAAGTTCAAATTTTAGAGCAGCAAACATTGAAAACCAGGGCGCAATTGATAGCTGTGGATGAGATGATTTTTGAATTGGAAGAAAGCATCGAGAAATACAAAGAGAGTTACAGTGAATTGATCCGAGAGACTGAAAATATTAAGAGAGAAATGAGCATTGTTCACAAGAAAGTTGATAGAAGTATGGGGTTGATTAAAAATCTTACCAAGGAACGTGAAAGATGGAAGCAATCGGTAACCACATTTGGATCTAAACGTGACGAACTAGTTGGGGAAGCCGTGTTAGTTGCTGCTTTCATTGTTCATGGTGGTCTTTATGATCAAAAGGGAAGAGAATTGTTGTTACGTATGTGGAAAAACAAATTGCAAAATGCGGGCATCCCATTTAATGAGACGCTTACATTAGGTAATTATTTGGCAAGTTCAAAAGAAATTCTTCACTGGGTTAATGCTGGATTGAACAATGACGATTTGAATATCGAGAATTTCGCGTTATTGAAGTGGTGTGATAACCCTGTAATCATTGATCCAAGTGGCAGCATCGTTGATATACTAGCAAGAGCCACGACTACTAAATCGGTTACCGTCACTAGTTTCTTGAATGATGGATTACTTAACCAATTGGAGAATGCCTTGAGATTCGGTGGGTTAATGATAATCCAAGATTGTGAATACTATGATCCTATAATTGACAATATTTTGAGAAAGGAGGTACACAGAAATGGGGGAAGAATGATGATCAAACTAGGAGATCAAGTAATTGATTATTCATCGGAGTTCAAGTTGATCCTCTCTTCTAAAGAGTCACAATTGGTATTGCCACCATCGGTGTCGTCAAGAACAACAATTGTGAATTTCACTGTCACCAGTGGTAGTCTTGAAAACAGGGCATTGGATATAGCTTTAAGAGAAATAAGACCAGATGTTGAACAACAAAGAGCAGAATTGGTTCTACTTAACGGTGAATGGAAATTACGTTTGCAAGCATTGGAAGAAGAATTGTTGGGATCACTTAGTACAACTGCTGGTGAAATATTGGATGACGACAGTGTTATGCAAACATTGGAAACTTTAAAGACAGAAACCGATGGATTGAATGAGAAACTTTCCCATTCTGTTGAAGTGATGCATCAAGTTGAAGAGACCAGAGGGAAGTATCAAGATGTTGCCCGAGGTTTGGCAACTATTTATACCATTTTGGAATCCTTTGGTGGGATTAGTCATTTTTATAACTTTTCGTTGTCAAGAGTCATCAACAATTTTTCAGGTTTGTTGAGCAGAAACCTTAATACAAGTCCCGGAGAGATGATTGTTAACTTATACAAGGATTCGTTTGCAAGAGTTGCTACATCATTGCAATACCAGGATAAAATTGTCTTGGCGTTGGTTTTCATGATGGCATTTTATGTGGAGAATATTGGAGATATGTTTAAATCGGTGTTTACAAAGGTGCTAGGATTGGTCTCCGTCAGTTGTGATGGTGATGGTGATGGTGATGGTTTTGAAAAAGAAAAATCAATTAATAGTGTTTTTGACATGTGTTTGGCACGCAGAGAAGAGGGATGGAATGTTGAAAAAGTAATAGAGATGAATCAAGACAATCTGACATTACAAGTGCTTTCAGATTTGATGTTGGTTTCTGTGAATTCTGAATCCAGGCAAGAATATGTTGACACCTTTGGTAAGATTACGTCTATCTTGTTTGAAAAAGATGATGTTCCTTACGCCTCCTCGTATGATTTACAATATTGGATCAAAAATTACGGTGTTGACGGTATTATTTTGACATGTCCCGATGTGTTTGATGCATCCTATAAAGTAGAACAAATTGCTGGTAACTTGGGCAAAAAACTATCCATTGTATCCATGGGATCTAAAGAAGGTACGGAAATCGCTGATAAAGAATTAGATAAAGCTGCCGTTTCGGAAAGATGGGTTTTGATCCAAAATATTCAGATGTCTCCATCGTGGTTATCTCATTTGGAAAATAAGTTATCAAACTTGCATTCTGAGTCTCGAGTATTTTTGACGTGTAAGAACAATTCTAAAGTACCAATCGGGTTGATATCAAGATGCAAAGTTTTGAGTTTCGAAAATGAGGTTGGTATTAGACAAATAGTTTGGGAGACGTACAAATCGGTTTCCATGCTGGGTAGAGACAAGTTGGAAAAACATATTCTTTTGATTTTAATTTGGTACCACTCAGTTCTTGTTGAAAGATTAAGATATGTCCCTGTTTCGTATAAGAAAAAGTACGACTTTAATGACTCCGATTTCGCCTGTGGAGTGTCAGTTATTGAAAAAGTTTTTGCCAATTATGATGGTAAACCAGAATCAATTGCATGGGAAGAGATCAAATATCTTATTTCAACCATTGTCTATGGGGGTAAAGTAGATAACCATGAAGATTTAGAGTTTTTGAAGAAGCTTGCTGAGGATGTTTTCACACCAAAATCTTTCGAGCAAGATTTCAATTTGATTGCCAATGAATTCACCAAAGATCTGTTGCAATTACCTGATTCTCCAGATGACATTGAGTCGTGGATTAATAATTTGCCATACGAAACCCCGTTATCGTGGATTCACTTGCCTAACAACGCAAATTCGCTAGTTAAAAAACAAATGGGATTGGAAATAGTAGAGAAAGTTATTGCTATAGCTGAAGATTTATAGAAATACAAAGAGAGTCAAGTTTACGATATTTGAATAATTTGTTAAAAAGAAAGTAATATTATCCCGTAAAAAAAATACATTAAATGAAACTATATTACAAAATTTAAAAATTGGGGTGGAATGAGAATGAATAACAGATTCTAAATAATCTATTCGTCATCTTCTTCCAAGGTTTGGGCAGCAATACGGTCCAAATCTCTTTGACCGTTTTCGGAGATTCTTCTACCACCTTTTGGAGAGATTTCCAAGACACCGATGTTTTGCAAAGCTTGGACACATTTTCTGTTGATAGAACCAGAAGCATCAACGTGTCTGTGTGGTCTGAAACCTCTGTTTTGGGCACCACCGTACAATTTGTTCAAAGCACCGACACCAACTTGTTTTCTCAAGTAGATGTGTCTAGCAATAGAAGCAGCTCTTTTGTAGAACCAAGTTTCAGATTCTTGTGGTGGCAAGTCGTTACCGGCAGAAGTTTTGACCAAGTCAACGTAACCTGGGACTTCTAATTTACCTTGTCTTTGCAAGAATTGAGCGTAAGCGTTAATGAAATCTTGAGCTGGAACGTCTCTGAAATAAGTAGTTAGTATAAACTGCGTGAGTCATGTGGTCATTGCCGAAGAATAAATAAGAATAATAAACAAGAGAATGAAACATAAAGTTAATCTACTACTACGTCGAGGAATGAATGGGAAATAATCAAAAGAAAAACAAACTAAGAAAAGCATGAACAAACAATAAAGAAGTGATTGACTCCCCAGATACAAGTTCAAGAATTATAGTTGTAATGTTATCTTTTTGTTATTTTTTAAGGGCTGAAATCATAAATAATGATCCACCCTTCCCATCCACCACGACAGTAGTATGATTAACATTTCATACTTTGTTATTATTCTTATTATTTGGCAATAGACATTGATCAGTAATCATAGATTTAAACATACCTAACTGATACACCGGCCATTTTGTTGTCTATTTGCTAATAATTAGTGGTGGAGAAGTAAAAAAAGAGTTGAAAAGTTTATTGATAAATATTTTTTTTTCACCTATCTTATACCTCATAGTAGAGAGAGAGAAATTGTGTGAGGAAGGGAAAAATACCAGAAAAAAAAAAATCAAGTGAAATGTGCGAGAAACGTGAAAATGCGTAATTATAGGGTTTCAGCCCTAAGTATGGTGCTACCATGTGAGGAAATATACACCAGCGATGTGGCTACTGCTGGTATCTCTGATTGTCAGAAGTCATACCCATCAACCATGAACGATAGAAGAGTTACTATCTGGAAGTCATTCGTTCCGTAGAGTAGCAAGTGTTATTTCCCATTGATCCCTCCTTCAACCACTACCAACTTGTGTATTTACTGTGAATCACTTCATTGTATGAAATTTCCACATTCTTGGTGAGACTACAAATGAAATAAAGCAGAAAAAGTGGTGTCATATGTAGGGCACGGTTTTAATGAAAGGATTACCTACTTCAATGGTCTTAATTTGTGCCTTTACCACAAATTCCAACTGCATGTGGCTCATTAAAGTAGACGAACGAGGTGACTTTCATATGATTCCAGGATTCCAGTGCTAGTGAATAGTTTATTTGTTGAGTTCAGGTTGTGTTTAGACTATACTCACTGCAGTTGAAATCTGTGGAGATGGCTAATCAGTAACCCTTGCAAAAAGTGCATTTGTTTCCTTAAAGTTTTGATAACTTGCTTTGTACATCAAAGGTTGAACGTAGTATTTGCAAGTGTCTATAACATGCATGGTTAGTGGCACATGTCTTTTGCTTTGCTTTTGTGCTTGCATTAGCCCAATTGCGTGTCGTTTCAATTCGTTTCATTTCATTCCTTATTCAAAAACTGTAATGTATATGCAAGTTAACAAAACATTAAGTGTACGACATAGACGAAGGAACAAAGAAACGTCCTTGTGGAAGGAGAACCTGTTTCAAGTTTGGCCTTACGATTTGTATGTATGGTTTAGTTGAACTCCTTTCATAATAAACGAACAAATACCAGAGAATGACGTCATGGAAGAAGTTGATTCAATTTGGTTCCGGTGTTAAGAAATAAACAAAAAGTTATCGGTTTGAAAACTATCTGGTTTATGATAATCGCTGACTATGGTAAAGATGGTGAAGATAATAACATCCTATGCAAGCATGTCCGATTGACGCCTTGTATATGGTGAATAAGATGCTTTTATCCAAAAATAGAAAAAAATAAATACCCGAATTTCAAGTCGTGTTTGTAAGTCTAATTTGTGTAATAAGGGGGTGGTGGGTGTATCTACAATAATACCCAGAATTTCAAAATCTGGGCAAAAAAAAAAAGATTCTATCAGCGACGCACCACCCCAAAGAAAAACAATAAAAAAAATAATGACAACAAGAAATAATAATATAACTCTATAATTTGAATAATTCGATATTTCTGAGATTATTATCAATTTGCTTATAAAATGTTCCCAGGACAAGGTAGACATACATACGGAGGACAACAATCCAACCAAGGTTACGATAACCAAGGATATAACCGACCATCTGGTCCACCACCGGGTCAATATGGATCTTCCCAGGGTCAATACAACCGACCATCGGGTCCACCACCAGATCAATATGGATCCTCTCAAGGACAATACAGTAGACCTTCAGGTCCACCACCATCATCAAATGGTGGCGGTGGTTATCAATCTAGAGAAAACTACACCAATGAACAACAAGATTACGGACATCAACACGGAAGTGGTAATTATGCCCGTCCACCACAACAGAATCAATCATTCGGTGTTGAAAACTACAATTACTCGTACTCCTCGTGTTCTGGTCGTAAAAAAGCTTTGTTAGTGGGTATCAATTATATTGGTACCAAGAATGAGTTGAGAGGACCTATCAATGATGTGAACAATGTTGAAAGGTTCTTGTTGAACAATGGGTTTTCATCCGATAACATTGTCAAATTGACTGATGATCAACGTGTCCAAAGAGCTATCCCAACTAGACAAAATATCCTTGATGCCATACAATGGTTGGTTAAAGATGCTAGACCTAATGATAGTTTGTTTTTCCATTATTCAGGACACGGTGGCCAAACCCAAGATCAACCAGATGAAAATGGACAATACGATGAAGATGATGGATTTGACGAAGTTATTTATCCATTAGATTTCGAAACCAATGGTTTCATAGTGGATGATTTATTGCATACCATGATGGTTAAAACATTACCACAAGGTTGTAGATTAACTTCATTGTTTGATTCTTGTCACTCTGGTTCTGTTTTAGACTTGCCTTACATGTACTCCACCAAAGGGGTGTTGAAAGAACCTAATGTGATGAAGGAATGTGGTGAAGGGTTAATGCAAGGTGTTATGGGTTATGCGTCTGGAAACACAAGTGCCATGTTCAAGGGTCTTGGTGGTGCAGTCAAATCGTTCATGAATAAAGGTAGAGCTGAACAGGCAAGTGATTATACTAAGCAAACCAAGACATCTCCAGCCGATGTTATTTCCATGAGTGGTTGTAAGGATGATCAAACCAGTGCTGATGCTAAGGAAGGAGGTGTTGCTACTGGTGCTATGAGTTATGCTTTCTTGACGGTTATGGGACAAAATCCAAACCAATCATATATAAGTTTGTTGCAAAACATGAGAGATATCTTACAATCCAAATACAGTCAAAAGCCACAATTGTCTTCTTCACATCCAATAGATGTCAACTTGCAATTTATCATTTAAACCTTCCTACGAACCGTGTATGTTGTGCTGTTGATAAAAAAAAAATGTGATATAAATCTATTTCGATAATATATAAATATATAAACAAGAACATCACGTAAGTATAACAATAATAACAAAAATGACAAACCTTAACTGTAAAATGCAAAAAAATTATAAAAAAAAAAAAATAATAATGAAAAACAAGTGAATTGGAACCCTGATAAATAATTTTTTTTTTATAATAATGGAGGAAAAACAAGGAAATCAACGAAATGAATGAATATGGAGAATAGGAGATGTGATGAACAAAGCAAAAACAGCAAAGCAGCAAAAAATCACATAATTATACACTTCTCTTGTTGTTTTTCAGCAGGAGGATTCTGTATTTTCTCAATTTCTTCAATTATAGTTTCAAAGCATTTATCAACATTGATATTCTCCCTTACTGAAGTTTCCAAAAACATGCAATTAAACTTCTTAGCCAACTCTTGACCTTCATTAAACTCCACTTGTCTTTGATAATTCAAATCACATTTATTTCCCACGAGAATCATTGGTAATTGAACATTACTACCAATAGAATTTAATATTTTATCTCTTATAATTTCAATAATTTCAAACGATTGTCGTGACGTGACGGAATAAATAAGGATATAACCATGTATACCAATCAAATGTTTTTCATTTAATAAACTGAATTCATCTTGTCCGGCAGTATCCAAAATTTCAATATTATACTCATGATCATTAAGTTTTATATGTTTACTGAATTGGTTTTCAATAGTGGGGTAATAAGATTCAACAAAATGATCTTCAACGAATCGAACGGTCATCGATGATTTTCCAACTGAACGAGACCCAACAACGGCTAATTTTCGAGCTTTGACCAGCATGTCCTCTTGTTTGTTTTTATTTGATGTATATATATATGAATGAATGAGCGGGGTCGGGCAAACAAACAAATAAAAAAAAAAGAAATGTTTTGTTTTCCTAAGCGATGATGTTCAACAAATAGTAACGTGTTACGTAGTAGTAGTAGTCGTCTCTTCTTCTTGTCGTTGTTGTTGTTGTTTCGTGGTTCCGTTTCCTCCTGTCTATGGGACTAGTAACAAATTTTTGATAAATATCACTCAAAAAAAAAAAAAAGAACACTGATAATGGAAAAGAAAAGAAAAAAAAATAAAAAAAAAATATATAAAATTCAAGTCGCACGAGAGATTGGACGAAATTGTTCTACATTGTACCACGTCAAATGTCAATATTTCAGTAATAGCCCTATGTAGGCGCATGCTAGAGATGAGAAGATAATGCGATAACGAAAGATTCGCTTATTTAACCTTCGAGTTCAATTGAATTTTTTTCTTTCTTTTGCTATAAAATCAAAGCCGTAATTCAAAATCACTCAGTTTGCCTTATCTATCCTTTTCCCTTTCCTTTCCCCCTATACCACCTATGCTTCACAGAAAACATGACAGCAACTTTCTAGCCGAAAAAAACCAAAAAAATGAAAAAAAAAAACGTTTGTCAACTTTTGTACACGACTTTCTTTGTTGCACTCCTTGAAGGGGGATATCGTGATAGACAAGCAAAAAAAGGTTATTATCGGACATTGAAGAGGGAGGGTGAGTGAATGAATGAATGACCTGTTGGTATATAGGAGTTAATGGATAAGATTATAAGGAGTAGAGCAATGTTTTTTTTTCTCTAATTTCTTGTAACACTCAAAGTTATTTTTTTTAGTGTTTTTGGGTTCTGAAATATAGTAATCCAACAAAAAAAAAATAAGGTAAAATTTACTTAAACTTTCAGAACCATATACTCACAAAAAAAAGAAATCCTGTCTCATGGGTACAGTTGCAAAAAAAAGAAAATGGAAATTCCGAACTCACTGAATGAAACACGGAATTGTTATGGTTTGTTTCTCTGTTATTATATTGTTTTGTAAAAAAAAAGGTCATGATTCTCGTTTAAACCTGTCATTTGGTTGGCTTATAGAATAATGAAATTCTGGTTTGGTTTTTTTTGATACCGGAAGGCTGCAAATTTCAGATGAAAATGAAATAAAACCGGATATAATATTTCAGAAGTAACCGATTTGAGTAAGAAGTTTTGTTTGTTTCAAAATGCATATATTAGTATCACTATCACTATCAACAATAACAAGAAAGTGTACATGTTGCATTAATAGGATGAACAATTTACATTGTGAGACGGGGAAAGTAAAGAAATTGGTTCGTTTACATTTTTTCATATACTTTCTTAACAAATTGCCTGTTTTGTGAGAAGCAAATAAGGTTGGGTCACAATATGAAATGAACACAAGGTTGTATTTCTTTCGTTGACAACGAAGAAAGAAAGTGAAATTTCTACGACTGGAGAGACTTTTTTTTTTATTTAGTGGGTAACTTTGTACCATGTACCATGTGCTTTTGCTTTTGCTTTTTTTCTTTGCTTTGTCCATCTAATATTTAATAAACTTAATTTAATGGAAATTAAATTCCACCTTCTTATCTCTGGAATCACAAAGTTTCATTCGTTCGTTTTTACCAAGAAGTTCCTAACTATTGTGTTCATTTTTTACTTTATCCTTTAGTCTAATTATATTTTTCACATACTGGATTTTGGATTTTGGATTTTGAATTTTGTATTAGCCTTTTTGAATTCGCAACCAACTCAAACCTGGCTTTATTAGTAAATAATAACACACCGCATAACACACAGCACAACACACAGCATATTATACAGAATTCTAGAATTGAAAAAACTGAATATGCATCAAGTATTAACCATGTTTCTAGATACCACCCATCCCAGAGAAAACGAAAAATAAGAACACAATAAAGTTCAGGCGTTTAGCACCAAATGTACCAATACTACAAACCTTAAAAAACTATCCATCCTCTTCACTTTCACACAAATAATGGTTGTTATTAACAATACACACACTCTCTCTCCTAACCATTTTGTCTCCAGATGCGTATTTTCACGTTGGGTTACGTTTTCCATACGGTTTGGTTCTTTTTTTGTTTTGTTTTTTCATGATGGTTATGTTTCTTTTGCTATAGTAACGAAAATAGGTATATTCTTACTTTGGGGTTAATAATCATAACGCGTATAGGATGAGGGATGAGATGAAATTCAACATAATTTTCAACTATTAAATGATATACTTTTTTAGCAAAATCGTGTTATTTGGTTGGTTGGTTGGATCAATGATTAAGGTTTTATGAATAGTTAAAGTTTATCGGAGCATATGATAAATAGAAAAAAAAAATACAACCACGCCTGATAGTATAACATGATAGTGGTGGTGGTGGTGGTGAAAGGGAGAATCAATTGATTAAACTGTAGTGAGGAGAGAGAAAGTAACCTCATTAAAAGAAAATGTACATATGAAAAGCGCCTTGTTTGATTCATATATTTTATTGTTTTTTACTTGTAACATTTTTAGTTGATTGTTTTGGTAATTTTCCCCTCCCTTCACTCCTCTAATGATACTAGTAATCGGAAATACACCAAAATGTTCTTGTGGTATCCTTTTTTGCCACGTAGATGGGAAGAGTTGAGAGAATCGTGTATTGGGAAACATCACAAATGCATGTAGCAATACGTGTATGCCGTATGAAAAACAATTTCGCTAAGTATTACTGTTGCGAAAAAGTGGAAACGAGAGAAGGAGAAGAAGAAAAAAAATGCGCCCTTGAATTGGGTCTTGAATTGTAGGTACATTTTTGTAATTCCGAGTGAGACTTATCGCCAAGGAAATTTGCCGGATATGCACAGTTTTGATAAGTTATATTAAATACAATATGGTTTGTAATCCGTCCAATCATGTTGTCTTGTGTTAAATATTTTTCTACAAGGAGTTATGTGTTTTCATCAGCACCATGTACAACTTCTAATTCCCACCACCAATAGGAAACAACAACGACCTTCCCGATGAAAAACCAAAATTCAAAAAAAAAACAAGAATGAATACATATATATATAAATATGTTGGATTGATTAAACGAAAAGAATAAACGTAACATAACCAAAAGTTGTGTTCTACCGATCAAGTATATGCCCCCAATTTGATTTCCATTGATTGTTTAAATATTTTTCTTTTGTATTATTTTATTATTTTATTGTATTATTTTACCTGTAGAAACAAGCAAAGAACAGCCTTGGAAATTTGAAAATTTACAAAAAATACATAATACAAAATTGATATTCATGGTTAGTTTCACTTGCATATGAAACACACGACCATTCGAGTTGGGAAATGGATTACCATGAATCACAACATTATCACATTTCAGGTTAATGTGGTTAGATTGATCTACCATCACGTAAGATAAATGAAGCAGTGAAAAAGCAAACAAAAAACAACAACCAGTTTAAAAAAACAGTTCAAAAAAAAAGTGACCCCATTTTACCCAACCATTTTTTTTATTTAGCGAATTCACTAATAAGGGGGATGAAATACATTACAAAATGTTAAAAAAAAAAATGCCACATAATCTCAGAATCGCATGATTCAATGCATAAAATGTTTTAGCTTAAATGCTAAAGGGTAACGCGGTTATTACGTATCTGCCTGTCAGCAGTCAGCAGTGAGTAATAAACAGTTATGAGCGTTGATGTTTTGAAAGTGCTTCGTGTTCTTTCAACATATTCCCAACCCTGTGGGTAATTTCGGGATCATTGTCTATATGAAAACTAAACTATTATGGGATTGTACGAAACCTACACATCACAAATGAAATATAATAATTAAGGAAACCAGCTTTCTCATTTTTCCCTTTTGACAAAAAGGGATTGGCACGGGGAGTTAGCAACAATAACAACTAGTACAACTAAACCGACCGAAGAATTTAGGAAAACGTCAATATTTCTTAACTCCACACCCGGCTAAACAATGGTGCCATGTTTCTTTGGAAAATAAAAAAAAATATGGGAAAAAAAATTTCAATCGGACATATGATACGTTCTTTTTATTTCCTCCCTCTGTTTTTGTACTATCTCCTTGTTTACCCTTTTAACTTTTTTTTATTAAGTTATCCCCAAATCCTTTCATCTAATTAATTAATTATTTGACTAATTTACCTTAATTGATCCTTTTATTCTTAACCCAATCCCACCTCTCACCTCCCGCCTCCCGTCTACCATTGTTCGTGGTGGTTTTTTTTTTATTGGGTTTAATTTCTGGCATGTAGCTAAAAAAAGAATTATGCTTAAAATCGCCTCAATGTAATTATCTTCTCGTTTCTTTTTTTCTCTTTGTTTGGTTTTTTTTTTTTTTTTTTTTTTTTTTTTTTTTTTTTTTTTTTTTTTTTCAAAATTCTGTCAATTTTAATTTAAAAGGTGGATCGTGAAAAAGATTTTTTTACAACACGAAACAACCGACAAT
>JAKTVF010000048.1:0-63943 GCA_030557055.1 Candida tetrigidarum
ATATATTACACCTTGAATCAAGATGAAGAAAAAGTGACTTTTTCGGTCGATACACCTTTTCCACGATGGCATTTTTGCGAATATTATGCGAACCACTAACCCCAAACAGTGGAACCACGATGGATTTGGGACACTAGACACCTGGCTTTCCAGTGGTGATGGAATCTTGAACTGACTGTGTAAATCCATTGAACTATGAATGTATAAAGATTTGAAATGCACCATACCTACGCTAAATGAATACAGAACACTGTTGTGACCGGATCTCTAGCAAGATACACCGATTGGCTATCTAACCATATAAGACAGAGTTGATTCACAGCTCGTTTAGTGGGGGAAATTGAGCAAAATGTGTATCATGCATGTGACTCAATATTACATCTACCGTTTGCTTGTAGATTAGAAGTCCATATCCCTGTATGTGTACTTTTTTTTGATTTTTTCTCGTTCCTCCGATGCATTTTGACGCGCCATGGCTGCCCGCCATACCAATACTCGTACCGATTGGGCCCGCGTTGGCACTACCCTTTACTTTTTTAACTATGGGAAAGGTATATTTTTTTTACCTGAAAAAACCCAATTTCCGACGTCAAATTCGAGGTGGAATTTTTTTCCCCCCACACCACCAGCCATTACTCATCATCGCACCACATCAGCATCACCACCACCACCAAAAAAAAATAGTGAAGGATGCGAGATTCGAACTCGCGCGGTGAACACTCCAACAGAAAACTTTTTGTACCAGTCCCTTCTGGGAACTATAATACTTAAGTCTGTCGCCTTAGACCAACTCGGCCAACCCTCCATATCTGGACCCAAATTTACATGTATGATATTGATCACAGTCGCAGAACTGGGCAACAGATTTTTTTGTATCTTGCAAAACATCTCTAATTACATCTAAATAGGTGTTTTCAGAACGTGGAGAGTTATTAAAAGATAATAAATACACTTTTCACTGTGAAATATAGTATTTTCGAAGTAATATTTGTGTTTTTATGACAACTTATGTTCATTAAATATTTGCATAAAATTATCAAGAAATAAAAATTCTACGTGGTGAAAGATCCAAAAACTAGTGGAAGAGAATTGATTTTACAGACCTATACTGCTTGTAAAAACTGTTTCAGTCGTCTCAGGACATAGAAATTAGCTTGGGATATCAGTGCTTGGTAGTCAAATCAAGGTGTATAATTGATCCCATCGATTAGAGAATTACCAACGTCTGGGTTCGGTCAAGCCGGGCATTTGCGATTTTCACGAACAACAGCATATAGCTTAGTTGTTTGAACAAACGGCTGGGTGGCCAAGCTGGCTAAGGCGTGAGACTGTTAATCTCAAGATCGTGAGTTCGACCCTCACCCTGGTCGTTTTTTTTTTTTTTTTGGATTTTCTCAACGTATGAACCGTGGAGATGTTCGTTCATTTGTTAGAGGAGGGGTGACGAAGCTCAAAGATATACTATAGACGGCCAAGCAGTCAAAACACATTCAGGAAAACCATTTGGTTTATGTAGTTGTATTAATTTGGCCACTTGAACGACAATCCGTCTGGCATTGTTATTAATTCTAGTCTCTAGGAGAACATTACCACCTGAATCAATTGTGCCATAACACAAAGTACTTTGGCTAAAGAGTGATTTTTTTATACATTATATAGAGTAGCTGTATGAATAGGTCCCTGACTTTTACAAGGAGAATACACAACACCAGTATAGTTTGCAATTAGATGCGACATGAGATTTGTGATGAATCTAACCAAAAAAAAAAAAAAAAATTTAATACTAAAATCAAAGAAATGAAAAATTGATGCGAACCCTTGAACGACAGGAATAAACCAAGATCTACACATGGCATTACGTTGGCAACTACCGAAACTTTTCAGAATTTCGAAAAGGTATAATTCCCAAGTTCTAAATAATGTATCGACTCAGAAAATTAGAAACATCGGTATCATAGCTCACATCGATGCTGGTAAGACAACAACTACCGAACGTATGCTTTACAATTCTGGGATGATTAAACGACTCGGTAATGTCGATGATGGAGATACCGTAACTGATTATTTACCATCAGAGAGAGATAGAGGGATAACTATTCAGCTGGCATCAATAACACTTTCTTGGTACGATCACAGGATTAATCTCATTGATACACCAGGACACGCAGATTTTACATTCGAAGTCATCAGATCATTAAGAGTCTTGGATGGGGCTGTCACTATTTTAGATGCCGTGGCCGGTGTTGAAGCACAGACGGAAAAAGTTTGGAAACAAGCAAGTAATTTGAATATCCCAAAGTTAATTTATATCAACAAAATGGATCGTCCTGGAGCAGGGTTCAGTAGAGCCGTTAAAGAAGTGGTCCAAAAATTGGAAACTCGTGTGGTTCTTTGTAATTTACCATATTTTGAAACCTCCCCAGATGGTGAAATGATATTTAAAGGGGTTGTTGATGTCATCCAACAAAAGTTGTTGATATGGAGAGAAGAAAACGAAAAGGACAAGAAAGTAATTGCTACACCAATCGAGGAATCCCAACCTGAGTTGTATGATATGTTACAGAAAGCAAGAGAATCAATGATTGAAACACTTGGTGAATTTGATGAAAAAATCATCGATTCCTTTTTAGAACATGACGAAGACTACATGGCTGTTCCTCCACAGGTATTGGACGAAGTCATTAGAAGAGCTACTATTGAGCACTATTTGACTCCAGTTTTTTGTGGTTCATCATTCAGAAATATTGGTGTTCATCCAGTATTGGACGGTGTGGTTAAATATTTACCATCCCCACTCGAAGTTGACACACCTGTGGTTACTAGCAAGGGCAAAGAAGTACAGACTTCGCGTGATAAAGACACCAACTTAATTGTTGACAATAATAAAGATTTAACCCTTGCATTAGCTTTCAAAGTGATGACTCTTGATAGTCGTCCCATGACCTTTGTTCGAGTATACTGTGGGAAACTCAACAAGGTTTCTCAAGTAGTCAATACTAGAACAGGCAAAACATTGCAACTCAGGAGTCTTTTGATTATGAATGGTGATACACCTGAAGAAATAAAAGAGGCTCATTTAGGTAATATCTGTGTTATTTCAGGTTATGAAACAGAATTTCAAACTGGTGATACATTGGTTTCCCGAAAATCACTTAAGAAACTGGGATTCTCATCACATCAATCAAGTTATACATTATTACCAATTGATATCCCTCCACCATTGTTTAATTCTGCAATTGAACCAAAAACGGCTGGAGATGAACAGTACATGAAGAAATGTGTCGAGAAACTCATTAGAGAAGATCCTTCTTTGAAAGTCCATTACGACGAAGAAATGGGTCAAATGATTTTAAGTGGTATGGGTGAATTGCATTTGGAAATTGCTCGTGACAGATTAGTAAATGATATGAAAGCCAATGTTAATTTGAAAGATGTCGTCGTGTCGTACAAAGAATCTTTTGTGAGTAAGGACAAAGTTGCTGAAATCAAGAATGAAAACCTTGAACTTTCCTTGACAATATCGCATATTGACGATGCCAAGGATTTTGTCGATCAAGAAGGTGCAAAGGTACTTGATGAAGACAATAATGTCATTTTATTGCCACTGTCTGCTGCTTCCACTCATGTTACAACTACTTTAGACGACAGAAGATGGAAATGTGAAAACAGTATTGAAGAATTACAGGATGCCATTGTGAATGGTTGTTCAACAGCTCTTCTGATGGGTGGACCAGTACTTGGATTCCCATTACATTCAACATTAATTACAATTAATCATTGGAATGTACCCGTTGAACATAGTCAAGAACAAGCGGCAAACCTAATGAATGCGGCTCGACAAGCTGTTCAATCACTTAAAGAAAATGGGGAACAGGATTTTGGAATTCTCGAACCAATTATGAAGACTAAGGTTTACGTCGACTCAAATGATTTGGGTGAAGTTTCACATGACTTGACACAAAGATGTAAAGCAGTTATTCTTGAAATCGAAGACCAGTCCCTGCAGAACTTGGAAAACTTGGCCTGGGCAAAAGAAGAATCTGAAAGAATGTATCTTCCACCAGATTACACACTTAAAAAGAATACAGACATGACAAGTAACGTTGCTAATAAAAAAGTGATTGTTGCTGAAACTCCATTAAGGGAGATGATTGGTTACTTATCCAAGTTGAGATCATTAACACAAGGTAGGGCTACATTTGATATGTCATATCTTGGGATGAGAAGAGCTGTTGGTGGTAGAGGAGACGTCATTGCCAGTGAGTATAGATTTTAAGCACCTATTATTGTTACTATTATAGATATACACATGTACATATATCCTGTATATAAATCAAACAATTAAATTCCGCACCGAAAACAGAAAAAAAAAAAAAATCCATCCAAGATTTCTCTCTCTTTCACTCTTTCACTCTCGCAAGAATTAAACCAAAACACAAGAACGAAAAAAAACGAAAGCCAAAAAAAAAAAAAAAATTATACAAAAAGAAAACAGAAAACAGAAGAGTTTGAAGAATTATCATCGACTGGTTGGTCACTTTATAAAAGCCAATAAGACATCATTATGGATTTCACCGACAGAGCGCTGCTATCTTTGGATAGAGATAGGGTCACATGCATACTTTTGATTAACACACATTTAATCAAAAAGTGTTGTAATATTCACAACACCATGCTCAATAATCCACAATTCATGCAACAAATTGCACCTGAGAATAGAGTGATGTTAACCAATACATATAATCAATATATAAGGAGACTTCAATATAATTTGGCTACTTTGAACTATATTTACGAAAAGTATCATTCGCCACAACCGCTGCAGATTAGCTCGAAAGCAGTATTCCCGATTATTTTATCGGCTCCACAAGATATGCCAGAGTTGAACCAATTATATTCAAAGCTTCAAGAGTTATATCCCGAGGGAGTTCAATATTTCAAAATGAAATTCGAGGAAAGTAGAAAACAACAAGCTTTCCAACAACAACAGCAGCAACAGCAACAACAGCAACAACAACAACAACAACTACAACAACAACAACAACAGCAGCAGCAACAACAACAACATTCGATGCATGCTCCTCAACAACAACCTCAACAGGTTGCACCACCACTTCCTCCACAACAAATTCTTCAACAACAACAGCAAACACAACAACAACAACAACAGTCCCCTCACACTATGCCTCAAATGATTCCTCAACAACAACAAGCGCCACCACCACCGCAACAACAACAACAACAACAACAACAACAACAACAACAAGTTCCATCTGCACCTTCAATTCAACAACAACAACAGGCACCACCACCACAATCTCAACAATTTGATGATATACTCTTAACTGATGGATTCAATCCATCCAATGATTCCATGCCAAGTTCAAGTGGACAAAATGATTTCAATCCAAATTTTAATAACAATGGTTTGAATTCATTCCAAATGTCTACTCTTTCACCACAACAAATATTGCAACAAGCAAATGCAAATGAACCACCTTCTACATTAGCTCAAGATTTCTTATTCTAATTATTAAAATGAGTCGTTTTCGATATTTTTCATTGTTATTATTGTAAGTATTATTATTATTATTATTATTATTTTTCTTAGTCAAGCATTAGCTTTAATTATTACATTGTATTATATATATAATCACCTCTTTACATAGAGAGAAAGATGAATAAAAAAAAAAATAAAAAGTTTATAAACCAAACTAATATATATATGTGTAGAATTCACTTGATATTAACTTTGATCCATGAAATCTTGAAATTCATGATTGATTAAATGTGAATAACCTGAATTCATACCGGAATTCAAATCAGGATTAGTGATATTAAACATAAATCCTTCATCTAATGGTTCTTTATCAACTGCGATGGTATCTTTTTCCGCAGAATGAACATTCAACCATCCTGCTTCATTAGTAATATCATTCCATAATTGTTGTTCTGCATCTAAATACGTTAACCCTTCAATACCTGTTAAATCTTGATTAGCATAAACATCACCCGTGGTGGAGTTACCTCTTGCTGGAAGATTAGAAAACAGTAACACGTCTAATTCACTTGGTTTCATAGATGGTGCATTTAAAAATTGTTCAACTTTTGCTGATGTAGAAGTAGGGTTATCAGGAGATGGAGTTCTATTTTCATCATCATGTTTTTCTAATAATTCTGCCATGACACCATTGAAATCAAGAACATTTATAAGTTTCAATAATTGTGCTCTCCTTAAAGCTGCTGGATAATTTCCTAATCTTTTCATTTTTGTGAAAAGTATCAAGGCATGATCGAGGTGTTCTTTGGTGGCTTCATGAACACCAAATGATGCATTAAATAAAATTAATGTGGATGCAGAAGTGAATAAATATTCTCTATCCATCCATCCAAACAATGCCACCATATTATCAGGTACTAATGACCAAATACTCTTGATGGTATTTATCGAAGCCTGGAATGATGCATTAAGTAAAGTCAATACATTTTTAGAATATTTGGTCAAATCAATATACTTGTTGATAGTGTTTTTTATTCTAATTTCTCTTAATTTCTGGGTCGCAAAATGAAACAATAATGGACGTACGGCAAGATTAATCCCTTGGAAATATTCTGTCATTAAATTCGTCACCAATCTGGATATTTTTGGATTTTCGGCTGAATAATCAACTTCAAGATATTTTGGTAATGCACTTTTCCACGACATTAATCGTTGTACCAAATCAGTAACAACTGGTAAAATGTTAAATGAAGGTTGTTTGGTATATAATGATGATAAAATGACAGCATTGATTTGAGTGATAGTGACGCAGTTATTGATATAATCAGCAGGTGGGAAAATATAATAACCTCTAACATCAGATTCGTCTCTTGGGAAATCAGTCAAATCAATCTTGAAATCTATTGGCAATTCAGTTGATACAGAATCATCAGCAAAACTCAATGGTAAACCAGCTTTTGACGAAAGCATTCTTTCATACATGTATACTGTCCACCAAATTCTTCTTCTATGTTCTAATTCAAATCGGTTTAAATTCTCTTTATCAGCATCAACATGCCATCCCAAGATTAATGCTGCTCTCAAAGCTAACCCAAAATAGAAATATGACGCTATAGTACAATCTGCCACTTGTAAATAAAATGCATATAAAAGCATAACTTCTATACCACCATCTTTAGTGATATTATCCACAGCACCAGAGGCAAATAATCCAGTGAATAATTCAGAAGCTTGATAGAAAAAAGCTGATCCTGGTAAGGCATGTTTTTCTGATTTTTCCTTTCCTGCCCGTTTCATATTTTCCAATTTTTGTCTTCTGGCATGAGTACTTGATTCAGTTCCCAAATACATTTCACCAATGGCAAATATAAGTAAAACTTTACAAAACCAAATAGTTTCCAAAATAGTCTCATCATCAGTATCTTTCTTTATGGAATTTTCATCCTGATCAGGATTGTTTGGTTGAGGTGAATTACGGTTCAAAATTCGTTTGTTCTCGGCGGATTTCCCGGAATATAAGTTAATTAAAAATCGTTTCACTAAACCTTCATTGAAAAAATAAAAACATCCATCATTGTAATTAATAAACGTATCCACCAATAACATGGCATATGAATAAGATGGCAATTCAAAGTTTATAGATAACCCAGGTCTTGTTTTAGTTTTGGATAATGTAATCTTATATGCATTTCCTTCACTTTCTAGAATTCTTGTTTCACGTTTACCAGGATGTTGAAGATGATGTGAGTCTTGTCTTGGTGATGCATTAATCGATAAGAGTTGATGTTGATTATCACTGCCAGGAGATGGTACAGGTGTACTAGATGTACTGGAACTCGGAAGTAGTGAATTTGATACAAATGATGGAACCATATTTTGGATTTCTAAACCGAATAAAGTCATTGATGATGATCCCACATAAACTTTCTCTCCCGTACGAGACTGGATTAGTCTTCCATATTTATCTAATGACGGACTTATTACTTCTGCAGCAGCTGCAGCAGCTGATGTTGATGATGCTGATGGTGGTGGTAAGATAGTACCAGACGGCGATGTACTTAGTGTATGTGTTGGATGGATTGTAGTGGATGATGATGAGGTCGATGGTAGTGTTGATGTGGATATTATAGGATGTGCAGCTGTTGGATGGGTGAATTGCAGTTTTGCCGGAGTTAGTGAATCTTGAGTTTTTTTAACCTCTTGTTCTTTTAGATTATTTCTTAAAGTGGCATTATCTTTCTTTAATCTTGCTATTTCATCATGTAATTTAGATAGGTATTTCATTGACACAACAATTTTTTTATCTGCCTCCACATATTCACATTTTGCCTTTGCCAATTGACATTTCTTACAAGGATCTCCACCAGGGCATCTTATATGACGTGTTCGACATCGTATACATGCTAATGAAGCTCTCTTTTGTCTAGGATTTAAATTTGGTTTCCCTGAATTCAGCCCACTTTCTGACATCGGTACCGCTGCAGACGATGATGATGAGGAGGTTGTACTTGCAGTTGACGTAGATAGTTGAATGTCTGTTGGTATAATCTCTGAACCGACCAATGCTTCGGCCATATGTGTTTCATCATTTGAACCCTTGGATTCACTCATTTTGTTAATGTTGATGGTATTGTGTGGTTGGTATTATTACCGTGTATGTATTGTGTGTTGTGGTTGTAAGTTGGAGAAAACTAAACCAAAAAAAAAAAGAGTCAGAAAAATTTTACGTTTTATTTTTTGTCTGTGTTTGTAATTTTTTAACGTTTTTTTTTTCTTTTTGGTTGATTGATTACATAAGCCAGATTGTTTTTATTTTATTTTGAGTTAAAGGAAGCGACACTCCTTCGATTTCATTTAATTCTTTTGTGCGTGGGTTTTTTTTAAAGATAAACTAAATTACAAACACAAATTCCGAGGTATTATTCATGTACCTTATCTCCATCATCAAGCAATCATGAACTTGGTGGATTTACCAAATGAAATACTAGATTTGATATTCTCATTCATCCCTACAAATGACTTATATCTGCAATTTCAACAACTCCATGAAAATAACCGCTACGAGAAATCAACAATTTACCCAGTGATTTATAAGCAATTATTTTCAAGAACTCTAGCTATCAAGACTCCCAAAGGTGTTGGTTATGATAGTATTCGACAATTCTATAGTTCCCATGAGTTGGAGAATGCGTTAATTATTCCATCTTTTGAAATGGGTTATCAAATTTTGAACATGTTGATTGATGGATTTTTCCATGGTAATCTACGAGTTTTCCCACATGAAATAACATTAGTTTTACGATATATGGATTCAATTGATCAGATTGAATATTTCATAAAGATATTAGAACAATTATCATTTGACCAGTTTTATTGTAATTTAATAAGAACAATTAATTTCCAGATCATATATGATGCAAACCCAACTGATGAATTGATTATCCTACATAATAAGATCAAACATAGATTAGAAGATTTGATTCATAAATCAGATAAAATTCTTGTTCAGACGAAGAAGTATAGTAAATGGTTTCAATACATGAATCCATTCCAATTGAAAAATTTAAAAGAATTATATTTATGGAATAATGATATTGATAATTTTGCCATTAGGGGGTTTTTGAAATATGTTCCACCAGGTTTGAAAATCTTGGAATTATCTGGAAATCATATAACTGATTTAGTAGGGTTGATATTACCTGAAACATTAGAACGATTACATTTATCCACAAATATGATAAATTCTTTAGAAGGAGTTGATTTTAGTAAACCGACAAATTTAAAAACTTTGGATATTTCCATGAATAGATTAATGGGGTTTCCTAATAGTCTTCAATTCCCAAATTCAACAAAACGGTTAATGTTGAGTCATAATGAAATTGAAGTTATTAATCAAGTTCAAATCCCGGATAATTTGGAGTTTTTCAGTATTTCTTCGAATTGTTTGACATCATTAGATCATATTTATCTTCCGTCAAGTTTAATTATGCTTGATTTAAGTGATAATAGTTTTTCAAGTTTCAGAGAGGATTTCTTTAGTGAGTGTGTTAATATGAAGAAATTGAATTTGGCTATTAATGCAATTGATGATTTAGATGATTTAGGACAATTACCTCCTAATTTAGAAGAACTTATTTTAGATTATAATGAAATTGATAATTATGATTTCACAAATATATTAACGTTGAAAAATTTGAAAAAACTTGCTATGGCAGGAACAGGATTAATGTCTTTGAAAGATATCCAATTCCCCGATACATTAACCAGTTTAGTTCTTAAAGATAATGAAATAAATGAACTTATTAATGTTGATTTTGGAGAGAGGTTGGAATTTTTAGATTTAAGTTATAACAAACTTGAAAGTTTTAATATCCCGGAGTTGGGTTTAACAATACCTAACACGTTAAAAAAATTAGATTTAAGTGAAAATGGATTTCAAAATTTGGATAATTTAATAATACCACCTTGTGTAACAACATTATATTTCAACATGTCGAATATGTCATTGAATAATAAACTATTATCGAAGTTCCCCGATAATCTTGAATTTCTTGAACTTATACGAGCAATTCCTAAATCCATACCCAAACTTAATTTCAAGAAATTCACCTCGTTAATCTCACTCAACTTACAAAAAAATGGCATAACCAATATTGAAAGAATAGAATTACCCAGGAGTTTACAGATTTTAGATCTTTCACAAAATTGTATACGACAGATTAATTGGAAATACATGTCTTCTTCAATACGACATGTTGAATTAAGAGGTAACCCCATTGATAGTCAATAATCGAAGATAGGAAACAAGAAGTATAAAATTGCCTAGTTGTATATAAGAGAGGAATATAAAAAAATTTGTAAAAATTGAAAGACCTAAAAGAAAATCCTAAAATAACCAGAAAAAAAAGTAGAAATAATAAAACATAGAGACACCAAGTAGTGAAGTTGTGAAAGACATATCCAAGAATACACTTGATTGGTGGGAAATAATGGAAATGTAAAGAAAAAACCATGAATAACGATAATAAAACTCACTTATCCTAAGGAGAATTTATTTCAATAATAATAATAATAAGAATAGAACAACATTCAGCAAAAAAAAACCTTTAATTGGAAAGATGATCAAACCTTGGAAAGATAATCAAACCTGGAGGATAATCAAATCTAATTTGGTGGTAAGACGTTTTCAGCCATGAAAGATTTACCACTCTTTTGATCATTACCGATAACATTACCAGATGGATCATAAGAACAGACGATATATTTACCCCAGTTTTCAGCACTACAGTCTTTATAAGCACAACCGACTTTAGTAGTAGATTTCCAAATTAATTGAGTGAAATGGTTATAATCAGTAGCTGAACCATAATCATAGTTTCTACCATCAGAACCAGCTTCTTCATACCAAGCAGTAACAACAGCATCACCGGTTTTGAAACCAACACCCAAGTTTTCCCCGAATTTACCACCGGAATGTTTCAAGTTACCGGAACAATCGTATTTGTTAGCATAAGCTTGAGCGTATTGGTAAGCAGCATTATCCCAAGATAAAGCTGGAGCACCGTGTTTAGCACGTCTAGCATTATGAGCATCTAAAATGTTCTTGGAAAATTCTTGGTCTTGAACACCACCAAAGTCAGATGATGAGGAAGAGGAGGAGGATGATGGAGCAGATGAAGCAGAAGAGGAAGGAGATGGAGAAGGAGCAGCAGCGGAAGAAGTAGCAGCAACAGAAGCAGAAGAGGAGGTTTGAGCAGCTTTAGCAACTGGAGTTGGAGCAGCAGCTTGACTTTGAGTAGTTTCAGAAGTGACAGGAATAGAAGCTTCAGCAGTAATAGAAGTAGATTCACCATCTTGAACAGTAGAAGTAGCTAAAGTAGTTGGGTTAGCTTGAATAACTAAAGTTCTAGTAGAAACAGAATCACCATTTTTAATGATGACATGTTCTTGATACAAAGTTTTAACAGCTTGAGCAGCATCACCTTGAATAACACTAGTGAAAACAACATCTTGACCCAAGATGTTACTAGAGAAAACCCAAGTAGATGGTTGAGCTTGTTGTTGTTCTTGTTGTTGAACAACAGTGGTAACTACTTCTTGAGCATTTGCAGCTTTTGCTTGAGCAGTTTCAACAGAACCAGCACCGTTAACAGTAGCATAGGCGGTGAATTGGTTAGTTTTGGTGACGTAAACAACACCAGCATTGGCTAAACTAGTAATAGCAGCGATAGTAGCAATTTGAGTAAATTTCATTGTTAAGTGATAGTAAAGAGTGGAGTGTAATAATAAGATAAACAAGTAACGATTGATAAATGATAAGGAACGACTAAAGTTGAGTTGTTTATTTTAATATAAGAAGGTAAGGAATGACGAGTTAGTTGGGAGGGAGTGGTAGAAGTTGTTTAAAAACTAGTTAAGACTATTTTAAAGTAAGAATGAGTGTAAATAGTAGGAGTAGTTGGTATGTGATAAGTTTTGATTGAAAGAATGAAAAGAAAGAGATTTAAAAACCCTAATTTAAAATTTTTCTACCAAATGAATGAAAATGTTGATGGGTATTTATAAACTTGTCGATCAATTTGTTTCGAAAGAAGCAAAATTAAAAGAATTATATTTTAAAAGGGGGAGACTATAACAATAACGAAAACAAAGAAACAATGTATGTTTACATTGACTTTTGTGTGATTTGGTATGTATTAGGTTATGAGAATTTCAACATTATTAACACAATTTCTTTTTAAAACAAGCAAATTATGTATCATGAATTAAATTTGAGAATTAAGAATTCTCAATTTGTGAAAGTTATACTGCAAAAGAAAAAGAAAAAGAAACTTTCACCGTCAACAGGGTTAAAATGGAATAGTATAGAAAATAATACTGAAAATAATAAAACGTCAAACAGTGTTTGATCTTTGGTTGGGATGTAAACCAACTCAAGGGGGAGTAGGAGGAGTAGTTGCAGTTGCATAGAATCCTAAAAGGATTAATCCTTTCGCAATAATTGATATTCTTTATTAATTATACTCTTACACAATAATCTTCATATATTTTTCTTGTCCTTTGGGTTTGAATCTCTTGAGGGGAAACCATAAAACATAAAAATAATAGAACAAGTCGTGTAATGGCCTCTCCTTTGTTATGGTACTCCCACGCCTCGTACCAGCTTTCGTCCTTTGTTTCTTATGAGCCCAGAACTTAAGGCGAGGCAGAGAGAAAACTAAATTTCAGGTGGGAAGTGAAAAAATTTTCACACCTAATAATTATTATAACTACTTGCAATCTGGGCGGCAACCAGCACGTTGTTCGCGTCCATTCCTGCACAAAATCAAATTTAAATTAATAATCTGTACATACATTGTTTACTTTATAGTTTATAAAAGTATATTCTTCTTCTTCTTCTTCTTCTTCATGAGTTTATCCAATAGGAACTTTCGGGTGTTAAAAAAACAAGAGCAAATCAAACAAGCGATGATGAATTTAAAGTAGAAGTGGAGTATCTATCGATTTACGTTGTTGTGTTTGCTATTCTGTTAATTGTGAAATTACTACAATTCAGGGGATGTTATCCTATTGTATGTTTATGGAACACGTTTTTTCTTCTCTCTCTCGAGCCTCGGCCTTGTTCTCACACACACCCACCTCGTGTTACGCCTAATTTATTTGCATTTAGTTCTAGATTCATAAATGTAAGTAGGTTTATTATTCAACAAATAAAAAGTATTCTGTACCTGAAAATCCACTCATCATTGTTAATCACTAACCCTCCTTGTGTGTGTATATATACATGTTGATTCTAGAATTTTTAACCAAGACCCTATTTGTGATGATCAATGAACATCTTCGTCATTCTTGTTGTTTTGATTAGAACACACGAGAATATCCCCATTTTTGATCTAGAACGAAAGAGTAATAAAGATCTATAAACTCACGGTTTTAAAAACTCAAACCTCGCGTAAATTACTGTTTTATTAACGTTAATGAAACCTCATTTGTGAAACATTCTATCATGAAATAATTTACCACACACAATGTACAACGGATTATTGTATTGCTCAATTTGTGTTTTGTTTTTATTTAGTTGCAACTAACTGCCCTGAAAAATACAAATTCAAACAAACGCAGACGCAAACCTTAACAAAAACATCTTTGTTAATACTTTTGTGATGTTTAATTTCTATTCTTCCATTACGACGAAGGAATACTAGAGTTGAAGAGATGAATATCAAATCCAATAATTACATAACAATAAGGTACAACTAAAAAATTAAAGATAAAACTAACTAACTAAGAAACAAAAGGATATAATATATCAAATCTAGAATTGTTTAATAAAACACAAACATGTTATTATCTTTCCTCAAATCACCCAATTAGAGGAAGAACATTTTCAGACCATTTTCCAATGACATTACCTGGTTTAGCATATACACAAATAACATATAATCCAAACCCATTACTTTTACAATCTTTAACCGAACATGCCAACTCAGTACTTCCTTTCCAAACAACTTGAGTAAAATGATTAAATTGTCCATTTGATCCTTCATTATACCAAGCATTAATTGCATCACTAGTTGATGAATAACCAAGGGCTAAATTCTCTCCATATGGTCCTCCAGTATGTTTTAAACTTCCTGAACAATCATAAGATGACGCAACTGAATTCGTAAAAGATTCTAATGTGGAACTCCATTGCAATGAACTAACTCCGTGTCTAGAACGTTTAGAATTATGAGCTGATAAACATTCTTGAGCAACTGACGATAATGAATTATCAACCGAAGGAGTAGTATCCTTTGCCTTTTGTGGTTTTTCCTGTGGTGGGGGTTGTTCTTGTGGTTGTTCTGGTTGTGGTTGTGGTTCTGGTTCTTCCCACTGTTCTTGTGGTTGTTCTTCGTTTTGTGGAGTTGGTTCGTCTGCAGGAACTATTTCAGGAACAAAAGGTTCATTTTGTAATTCTACAACTTCTTCAACTACAGTAGAAATCACTAAATTAGCCACTGTTTCAGTTTCTGTAGCGATTTCGTGTTCGTGTTCGTGTTCCTGTTGGTGTTCGTATACATCCTCAAACACAGTAGCAGTAGCTAAAGGAGGTTCTGCAGGAGGTGCCTCACCATGATTCAAGGTGATTGTGACATAAGTTGTTTCAATAACATAAAGTATCTTTGATTCTACTAAACTAGCAAGAATAGGTAATAAAGCAACGCAAAATGAATTAGATACTTTCATGATTTTAATGCAATATGTAGAACTACCAAAATATTAGTTAAAACAAATACAAAAATCCGAAAATCCAAAAAAAAAAGAACATAGACAGTTTAAAAAAAGCGTCACTAAAATACGTCAATGTGTCGTCTTTTTATTGAATTTTGAAACAACAACAACAACAACTAATCCAAATTTGACGAGTAGGTAAACATCAGTTGAGTTGAATTTATTTTATTTTATTTCTTGATAACTTATTTAAAACATATTATCAACACCCATCCAAGAAAATATCGCGAAAAAAACGAATGCAAAACAAATAGCATAATAAATAATAACTAAACTATAATCGTCATAAGAAAAGTAGTACTCATCGTAGATACTTTCTTGACTTATTACACAACCTGATCTATTTGATTTTCAGGAACCATCAAACAACAACATATTACTTATGATAATCCATATTTGGTAAGTTGATTTCTTGTTTTAGAGAAAGGTTATGATGTTATTGATGTTTCTTCTTGCCTTGTTTCATGGTTCTAATATTATTTTATTTAATTTCTTTTTTTTCTTGTTTCTTGTTTCTCTTGGATTTATTTAAATTTTGGCGATTTTGTGTAATTGTAACAAGACGCGCTTTTTTTATTTTTTATTTTTACTTCTGGGTCGTGTCCTTTTGTTTTATTTATTGATTACTTCTCGACTATTCTAATAACGTGACTTGTTGATGTAATTTAATGCAAAAAGCACTACCACTAATATATTATTATTATAATCTGCACATATCAATAAGTATACAATTTATGCATCTAATCTCCAAGATTTTCAAACTTTCTCGGATTTATACCCACACATTGCCATCTTCTAGAACTTTTACTCTCCTAAATATTCAGTTAAATTGGGATATTCAATTTCATAAGGTTCTTCTCCTTCACCATCTTCAACATATTTACACCAATTTTTTAGGAAAGACTTCTTCCCCCCTTGACTTGCTTGATTTAATAATTCTAAATCTCCAATTATACATAATTGTCTTTTTGGTCTGGTTATAGCAACATTTAATCGTCTTTGTTCACTTAAAAACCCAATTTCTCGTATCTCATTAGATCGAACTAAGGTTAATATTATAACTTCTTTTTCTCTTCCTTGAAATCCATCAACTGTATGAATTTCAACTTCTGGTATCACCTTTTTTTTCAATAATTGGACTTGCGCTGCATAAGGGGAAATTATCCCTATGTCTTGTGGTTTCACTCCCGATTTAAGAAGTTTCTCTAAATGTCCTTGCACCACTAACATTTCCATTTCATTATATTTGGAATCACCTCCTTCTATGGAATCATTTATTTGTTCCGGGAATTCTCCTCCTTGAGTGTCATACCAAATACATTTAATATTCGTGGTTTCATTATCTTCAACTCCTGGTAAATCAAGTAAACTGATTTCCCTAACAGATTCATCACAAAGTAATTTATTATCATATAATTGTCTACTAGGAAATGTCATAATACTTTGATTCATTCTATATTGAACATTTAATAATTTTTTAAACTTCTCTCCATCTCCTTGTTTAACTAATCGATCAAATAATGTTGTCCCTAAGAAAGATTCATTTTTTTTACATTTAATAGTTGGTGGTAATTGCATATTATCACCTGCTATAACCAACCTCTTGAAATTACTCGTTAATAACAACGGAATCCAACATTGTGGTTCTAATGATTGTGAAACTTCATCAATTATAATAGTATCAAATGTCACCCCTTTCAAATCATACGATCCAGCTCCATGTAAGGTAGATATTACCACTTGACATTGTTGTAATAATTCATGAACAATTTTCTTTTCTCGTTGTTTTAATTCTTTCTTTAATAATTTCAATTCTTGATATAATGTTTTCCTCTCGCCATATCGTTTACATTTCTTAATTTGAGATAAACAACTTTGAATATCTTTTTCAATATCATTAATGACATCATGTCCATAACTCTTGGATAATATTTCTAATGAATGAGCTAAATTACCCGGTAATAACCTTGCTGGATGTCCCATTCTAATTAACTTTTCAGGTTTTTTATATTTATCATGAAGTCGTTCTAATATCGTATCCACTGAGATATTAGATGGTCCACATACTAATACTTTTTCACCTAAATTATTCGTCAATTGTTGAATTAATTCTATTAATGTATATGTTTTCCCGGTTCCTGGAGGTCCATGAATAATAGTTATATTTGATTTGTTAATAGCAAAATCAATTGCTTCTTTTTGTGAATCGTTAAGTTGATCATTAATATATTGTAATGTAAGATTATTATGTCCTGGTTTGGGGATATATTTCGATTCTCCTAATAATATTCTATGAATATCATTTTTATCTTCAAGTTGATTCACTTTATCCATTGAAGTTATCATTCTTTTATAGGTTATTGAATTGGCCAATTTAACTAACCACATTCTGGAATTTTGATCATTGGTATTATTATAATATTGTAAGATTTTCGAATCATCATTTGATTCATCAACAGAAATTGATATTGTTTGGGTAGTGACTTTCAAAACAACCGCCTCTATTCCGTCCATCCCCAGTTCTTCCCCTTCTCCTTTCTTCAGTTTCTTTTTGTCCGATTTATTCGACGAGGAAGTCATTTTCGACAACTTTACAATATCACCAGTTCTTAAAGTGGAAGTATTAATCTCATCAGTAGTTGAAAACCCCGGATCCAATTGTAATTCCAATATAGTTTTACCACCTAATCCAGTTCTAATATTAGATATTTGTAAATTAATTATTCCTAATCCTAATTGAGCCAATTTTTTCGGTGGGTATGAATTAATATAAGTAGATGTTTGATCAACATCTTCTTGTTGTTCTTCAATTATTGCTGTTTTAAATTTATCATAAAGTTTCATAACTGTGGGGAGGTTATATGAAATACGTTGTTAGTTTATCATATGTTTGAACCTTGTTTCTTGAAATCAAAAGCGTGATAAATAGTGTTTTTGATTTCATGCATCTCTAGATTCATACTTGCAAACCAAAACAATTTTGGTTTATTCAAGTTATTGTTCGATATTTGATCATCCTGATTGATATACATTCATTATTATACGAGAATTCATGAAATCAAATGACGTAATGATCAATTGGTGTATTTAACGTACCGTAAGAGTTAATAATGACTATAAAGAATAAATTCAACAATCTCTCGAATTTTTTTTTTTCAGTTTCTTTTCGCCACAAAATCTAATGAAATTATCAATTAATTATATTAACCAATCCTATAACCACTAACAAATAACTACTTCAAGAAATAAATAACTATACCACCTTCTCTCCTCTCATATCTCTCGTATTCACTCATTTAAATTTCTATCCAAATCATCCTGAACACTATCTCTTAATCGTTCAAAATTTGATTTTTGTTTAAAATATCCAGAAATCCGTAACAATTTAACTAATTTATCATAACATGATTCACCAAATGCTAAATATTGTCCAAACCAACTTCTTATATCAAGCAGGGAAAATGTAGTTGTATCAAATTGTAATCCTGTATTTCTATGAATTCCAGCTAAGATGACTGATATTAATACCAAATCAATGGCATAATGTGTTAATTTACCGATCTTATAAACGTTAGTTAGTTACAATGTTCTCCTAGAAACAATATCCGAATTATACTAGTAGAGTAATACATACACTCATGTTGTTGAAAAAGATAAACTGAGTTTAATTTAAGAGGGTTGTTTGTGAAGTTGCACAGGGCTGGATTGTTTTTCTTTTGATCTAAATCGAACCAAAAAAATAGAAATATTAATTTCATATTGAAATCACGTGAATTATGACACATGACATATATATTAATCTACTTGAATATTAGTATGAATTCTTTTTAAATTATTATCTAATTCATCATTTGTCCAATTTCTAACTCTTTTACTAGATCTAATAGATTGAGCAAAATTAATTATAATTTCATCAATATTAATTTCCAATTGTTTATCAATTATCGAAACATTTCCAAGTTGATCAATAATTAATTCTAAATTACATAATGTACCAAATCTAGTAATTAATAAATCTGAACCTTGATCAATTGTAGTTATTTTATAAATCATTTTTAAAATTGATGTTTTTAATTTAATATTTGCATATTTTGAATTGATCAAATTTAAAAAACTTTCAAGTATTGATGATGACGAGGATGATTTAAGGATGGATATATCCCGGGGAGTGATTATACCATTGGTGATATTTTCAATTAAATAATTTAATTCTCTATAATACCATTCATTATCATTATCCTTAGGGTTAGTGATTAAATTGTAAAGTGGAATTTCATGATGTTTTAAATATGGAGTGGATAAAACGTATCGGAATGTTTTCTCATATAAGAAATGTCCTGGATTGGATAATATAGGAATTAATTGTGACCAACAATACCAAATTAAATGTGGGATGGTGGTGGTCACATGTTGTGTCCTGGACAATGTGAATAAAGTACTTGATAAATAAATCTTGTAAATATTCTTATCTTTAAATGATGAATCTTGATCTATTGATGTTAAGATATTGGCAATGATAGTTTTTGCAATTGATTGGATACGTGAATTTGATGATGATAAAGTAATGATTATAAATTGTAAAATCCCTGTTTCTATCAAGTTTTTAATATTAAACACATAACTAGGTATATCATTTTCATCTTTTGTATATTTCAATAATTCTTCATTATTCAAAATAATCATCAACAAGAACTCAAAATCATACCCATATGAATCAACAGGAATCAATGAACTAACTTGATAAAAATCTTCCAATTGATCAAATGTGTTTCCTTTAACCAAATCAGGTAATTCCAATGACATTTCAACCAAGGAATTTTTAATAATTCCTTTATTTAAAGTAACAGTAATATTCCCATTATTATTGATACTGATTAATCTTTCTTGACCAATTAAATCCACCATATCATTAGAGACTAATTCTTCCAGGAATTCCCAATTGATAACTTTAGTTAACCAACTAATAGATATTTTTGATTCAATTTTAATCATGATAGATTTAAGAAATAAATCTTCAGCACGATTACTACCTAAATAATTATCCAATAACATTTCTAAATTTTTCAAATTGGATAATTTCAGATGATCGAAATTAAATAATAAATATAATATAACACTAGAATAATATCTCATAGATGTGGTTTGCTTGGTGGGGAAATTTTTCAAATTATTTAAATTTAAAGCAATTTGAAATAATTTTTCATATTCAATTTTGGATTTTGTTGATATGGTTATTAATTTAACAATATATTTTAAATATTGGTCATCTTTAGACCATTTGGATTTAAGAATAACTTCAATTTGAGTGTTTAATACATTCGAAGGGATCATCATCCAAATGTTACTAGTTTTCAAGATATAATCACCAATAGATGACAAAAAAGTATCAAAATCAGTTGACAAGTGGGAAGATTCGGCAAATTTCCTGGTTATATATAACATGGATTTATGTAACCAAGTAGTCAATTCTGGATTGGTGGTTGAATATTGAGATATAAAATCAATAAATTCAGGGATGAATGATTGTTTCAATTCAATTAAATTCAATACTTTGTTTAATGTATCCACTGGGATATCTTTGGATAATGATAAGATACTCAATGCTTGATTCCAGGACAATTCACCCAAATCACCTGCTTCAATCTTGGATGTGATAATATTAGAAATCTTACCAAGGAAATCTTGTGGTAAGGATATCTTTTGTTGTGTTAATGAGTAACCAATCAAACAATTCAAGTAGTCATCACTACTAATATCGTGCAGGTTTAATAATTTCATCACAATAGATGGTGATTTCCTAGCTAAATGATTAATCAAAAAGTAATCCTTTTTATTCGAGGACACTTGTCTCACAAGTTCATCTAATTGAGTTTCTGTGAATCCAGATATTAAATTCAAATCAATTAACTTGGAAAGGATTTCATTTCTTTGTGAAAGTTCACTATTGTAGATTCTCTTGAATTGATCATACCCTAAGGCAAAACCTTTTCTGGTGATACCAGTGGAAACAATATCCATGAATAATTTATCATTTTCCAAGTTACATTTCAATAATTCAGTAACTTGAGAATCACTTAAGATCCAGATAAATTGTTCAAATGTAGAATCATTTTCAACATATTTCTCAAATAAAAACTTGGAAAGACTTTCTTTATCATAGCCACTTTGACTCTCCAGTAAATTGGATAACACTTGATTATATAAATTCAAAGCAATCTTGGAATTCTCTGATTTAACCTTGAATAATTGATTCCACGTTTTTTCAGATGTGAAATAATGAACGGCTTTGGTACTTGAATTCATTAAAAATGACCAAAATTTAGCATATATAATTTCCAACAACTTAGTAGCTGGTTTATCTTGATGAATTATAGAATCAACAAGTAATAATCCCGCCAAGAAATCCAAATCTGAAGAAATCACCTTCTTTTCCAATACATTAGACTTGTTAATTAAATCATTAGTGGAATAATTCAACACAATATCCATAATTGAAGCATCTTTGGACTCAATAAGTACATCTGAACTGATATCAAATTGTAACATTTCTTCAAGTTCAACAGTATCTATTTCTAATGTTTTCACTAATTCCAACAAGGCTGATTTCGGTTCACCAATAAGAACCAAATATTGAATAAATTTAAACAACCATTTGATATTCCCCGAATCGGATTCCTTCAGACTCAATGTGAATTTGAATTGTTCAACTAAGGCAATGACAAAAATACTGGTATCATTGTATAGTTGATGAGATAAATCAAGATATTTATAAGGAGTTCTAATAACTCTTGAAATAGTTTCATCCAACATATTCCAAATTTTATCATTGACTTTTACATCTAATGAATAAATCAATGCCATCACGGGAGTAACTAATAATCCATCATTGAATACCATTTTATCCAGACATAATTTATTTAATAATTGATAAATTTTTAATGTGAATGATTGATTAATATTTGTTTGGGCACATAATTTGATTAATGAAGTAAAGAAGGAATTATTTGAATTGTTTAATTTATTCCACCATTTGAAATCTTGGTTTCTTTGAATCAGCATGTATAAATCTAATAATGTTAATTGGTATGCGGTGATATTATCTGTAGTATTTAAAATTGATGAAACACCAGTAGATACAATCTTTTGAATTGAATTTGTATTCAATGAAGGTAATAATTTTTCATATTTTGATACAATTGTCAATACTGTTAGTTTGATAATTTTGGATGATTCATTATTAAGGAATGCTTGTGAAATACTGGTCAAATCTGGTAATTGATTAAAAACAAGATCAATTAATTCTTGTTTAACATCAGATTTAACAATCTCTAAAACAGCTTCCATTTTTTTCAAAATGTACAAGATGATTTGTAATGTTAATTGAGTAATTAATGGTTTTTTAGTACCCACTAACCCATTAGTCAAGGCATTCTTTGAAAGTGGTGCCAATACCAAATTTTCAAATATCAACTTGGCATCAAATTTAAGGTAATCAACGTTAGTGGTGAAAACCGGTAATGGAATTTGTAATACATTAGAATACAATAAAGTATAAGCAATCCACCATGACGTCAATGCGGGATCATGATATCCACCACCATGTTGAACTAACCAACTCATATAAGGAGGAATCAATTCTTGACAGTTTTTCAACACTCGAACCACAAATTGTAATTGAGGATTGGATTCATGAGGTTTCAAACTAGTTACTAAAGTGTATAATAATTTATTAGCAACTTTGAAATGTTTGTTATTGATATCAATGGCAACTCCTAAATCAGAATCCTTTTGCCATAATTTATCATTAGGGAATAATAATCCATATTTGGAATCAGTTGCTAATTTATCAATAAATGCAATAAATTCCTTGTTGTCATCACTAAACTTGGTAAATAATCCGGATATTTTAAACATGAATCCTTCATTTAAGATTTTACATTTTAATGATCTCTTGAAATTAACTTCTTGTAATATTTTCGTATCAATGAATACAAGGGTATTTTTAATAGAATCAATAGAATCATAATTTAAAAACTTCCAAATATTCTTCACGATTTTGAAATTCCCAATTAATAAATCTTGTCTCGTGATATAATTGACATTTGAACATAAATTAAACCAAAATCGTAAAAAATTACTTCTAATGGATAATTCATCATTAATTTCTTTATTTTCCAATTCAAATTTTTTAGGTTCTAACAACTTGGGCAAGACATTCAAGGTTAAATCAAATGAATTCAAAAATTCTTGAACAATCAAATAATCAAAACTAATTATATTATTTAAAATTCTAAGATTTGTATTAGTTAAAGCAGGTTTCATATTGTTTAATGCCCGATAGATGATTTTTTCATGATTATTCAATATATCTTTATAAGTATCAATAATGATTTGTTTGACATGTAATAACTCATCACGAAGTTCATTGATTTGTCTAGTGATTTGCGAAATCTTACTTGAAATATCAATCAAATGGGATAAATCATTTGTAGATGAATAATATGACCATATGGATAATAGTTTCTTTAAACTGCCTGATTCTATAAAGGGTGAAAGTAATTTAATATCTGGAGTTGTTGTCACCGTAGTGATTTCTTTAACTTGTTCAATCAATGCATAGTCAACATTGACAGATGGTGCAGAGTACACTTTTCTCTTTTTCTTTCTCTCGAGGTCTTCTTCTCCTGTTCCCCTTCCAGACATAGTTGTGTTGGTAGAATCACTTGTAGTAGGAAATAGTAGTAGACCTTTTAGAGATGATTTTTTTTTTTGGTTTAGGAACTTTTCACTCGATGCAGCGGCGTAAAATAAATTACCATTTTTGGGTTGTTAATGCACACGTGACAAACACGTGATTACATAGCATATACAAGTAGAATCAGTGAACAAGTTAAAAACATCTACAAAGGTTTCCCCACAGTTTAAACACGTGGGTACAATGGTAGTCATTAGAAGTTAATTATGGAGGGGCATAATGATTAATTATAATCAAATAGTGAGGTCATAATTTTAACAGTAAATGCATTTGAGTCGAAGAAGAGAATGATATGGGGAAATAAAAAATTAAAACCGGAGCATGAGAGAATGAGAGAATGAGAGAATAAGAGAATGGGAAAGAGAGAGAGAGAGAGTGATCAACCGTGGGGCAACGATTGTTCAAATTTCATTGTACGTTTGATGATACGTTTTACCCCAAATAAACCAACAAACAAAACAAACAAACCAAACCAACAAGAACCAAACCAACAAAAAAACAAGAGAAATCAAAAACCAAACAATCAACTCTGTCAAGATTGTTTACAAGAGATATTAAACTTCCCTGAAGACATTGGCATTTCATTTCTTGGGATGAGTTTATTTGGAGGTGGTACAATCTTGCCAGATCAACAGTACATATAAATGACAAGAATCCGTATTACACTCCCTATACGGACACCAGTGACACGCAGTTAACAGAATTCTATACTGAAACAAGTAATAAAAAGTTTAACCTCAGACAATAACACCAAAAAAGAAAAAGAAAGGAAAACAATGCAGAAACAAAAAAAAACAAAAACATTTGAACAATGAAGAAGGACCATCCCTTATTCAATGAACAAGAGGTTATACTGATAACCGTAGTTAAGTAGGTTAATAAAATTAATTTCGTTACCTTGGTGAAAGAGAGATAATATAGGGGGAGTCGTCATATTATCACAAAAGGACACGATCTCACATCCCCACACACAACGAAATATAAATTACTGCAGTATAGTACAGTACGATCTAAACCGTGTTTCGGTGCTCGTGGACGTTTCGGCATGCCGGACTATAGTTGAGCGGAGAGGGGGGAGATAAGAATTTCAAATGAAGTTAATGGATGAAACGGGTAAAAAAAAAAACATACAAGAATTAAGTATCACGGAATAATTAATTTCTTCTTACGGGAAGTTCGTTTAGAGGTGTAAGTGTGTATATACCGAGCTCTGTTGTTGCCATATACAGAATACTATCACCAACCTAATCCCAAACCTACTTTTGTATTTTCATTTCTTTCTAAATTTTCTTAATTTCATAATTTTCACAGAAAAATAGAATACAACAATTGGGGCAGGAGGGGGCAGGTTGTCAAGTGAAATCAAACGATGGCGAAGTTGCATAGTAACAAGTAAACAACAGACGAGAAAAAGGTGGAGTAGAGTGGAGTACAGTGGCGTAAAGTAGAGTAAGAGGAAGAGTAAAATAGAATAAAGAAATTTTCACTGTCTGTATTAGCTTACATAATAATAATAAAATATTTTAACCCCTATTACATGAAAATGTTCTTCTATGGAACACAATGGCATTTTCCCTTATATAAGTTATACAATTCCAAATAGTCAGTCGCCAAGACGACAGCAACTGAATTTTTTTGTTGTTTTCGTTTTTGCCCTATGGAAAACAATTAAGATCAAAAATTTAGTACACGGCCACAAACAAGTCAACAAGCCAGCAATGAATCTATCAATCAGTCAATCAACAAATCCTTGTTGTTTATTGTTATCTAATTAAGCCTTCTGAATAAACAACATCAAGGCAAAATAATCTAAGCGGAGATGCGGAGAGAAACAATGAAAAGAGGCGTCAAAAGAAACAAACCAGAAAAAAAGAAAACCCAATCGCCGTAACTATTGCTATCTTCATTTGCTACTATTATTGTATGTTGTTACTTGAAATTCGCATCAATAAGTGTAGATAAGACATTCTCTAAACAAAGGTAAAAGAATTTCTTTCACAGCCTTTATTTAAAATTTGCATCATGTAATTCCAGTGTCTACATTCCTACGCAGGACAATAAATAACCACAGTTGGTTCTTTTTCTATCGGTGGTAGTGGTGGCGGTGGGATTATCATGCAAATCAAATACTTACACAAAACACACGAACTGGCACATTAACACGCACACCCACACAGTAGAATGGTTATTTTTATCTTGTCCCGAAGGCATGGTTATTATCCCCGTGTACAGAATAGGAGCAGAGAGGGAAATAAACCTATCGACTGAAAATGGCATGATATCATAAAAATAGTTTTCATCAACACATCGAGATTTCAAAACAATGCATACGATATTGTGAATATTTATAGTAATAAGTAAACAAAACAGATTATTAACTATAGGAGTAAAAGGGTTATGTAACACTAGAATCGTCTGCTAGATGTCGATTACGTAAATACAAATACACTATAAACACTTAGAGAATATAAAACTTTATTACGTCATTATCTCGGTATAGAAAAAATCACGCATTGTGTGTAAAATCGGTTACTAAAATTATTTTACTACTGAGTGTGTTATTAATAAATTTTTTTTTTGGGTTTGGGGTTCTTACTATATTCCTGCATGTAACCATATGCACTCCTGTATATAACCATCTTCCCCTCAACTCATTTAAAAAATTTTTCCTTTCGACTAAAAACAGAGAGAAACGCACACAAAAAAGAAATACAAAATACAAAAACAAAGACAAAAAGATTCTGTTTATCTGCAGGACGCATATTGTATATTTTTTTTAGTTTTTTTTTTTTTTTTCTTTGCTACAGCAATATATAATCAGGACCCATTAACCGTCAACCCATCAATATATCCAATAAATTTTTATTTCTCTCTTTCTTTGGTGTTCTTTTTTATTTTTCTGTTTTTATTTATTTACTTGATCGGTTCCTTATATATATTTATATATTATTTTTAAATTATTCTTAATTATTCTTGTTCAATTCTCCAGGTTTTTCTTCCTATCATCGATGAAACAAGGATATGATTGCAATAATACAACATGACTAGATCATCTACAGATAGCTCGGCTACAACTTATTCACTTTACACTACCACAACAAGGTCTTCTGATTACGAGGAATCATTGTTTTCCTCGGACGAGAAACTGACTTCATCTTTCACCATCGATTCATCATTAAATAATTTGTACCCTGAATTACCTTCAAACTTCAAATTATTAAGCATTTTAGGCGAAGGAGCCTTTTCCATAGTATACAAGGCCATTAATTTACATACTAGCTCAATAGTCGCTATCAAAATCATCAACAAAACCAACTTATCCTCAAAACAATTACGAAACATTAAAAATGAGATTGCTATTATGAAAAGAATAAAACATCATGGTAACGTCATCCAGTTGTTAGACCATATTGATTGCATAAATAATTCTTTTTTGATCTTGGAATACTGCAATGGTGGTGAAATTTTCGACAAGATTTTGGAATTCACTTATTTGTCTGAAGATTTATCCTGTCATATATTCAAACAATTATTAAATGCCGTTGAAAGCTTGCATAATTTAAATATTGTTCACCGTGATATTAAACCCGAAAATTTGTTATTTAAAAGAATTCCTTATTTCATGAGATCAAAAGAAGATTTTATCAATAGTTTGCGTAAATCTGATGATGTCAATAAAGTAGACGAAGGGGAATACAGAGCTGGTATTGGTGGTGGTACAATTGGTGTTATTAAATTGGCTGATTTTGGTTTAGCCAAACAATTGGCTGTCAACACTATTGCTCAAACTCCATGTGGTACTACTGGTTATACTGCTCCTGAAGTTTTTGTCTGCAACCATAAAAACAACATTTATACAAACAACATCAATTCATATTCAAAAGCTGTTGATATTTGGTCCATGGGTTGTGTATTGTACACCATCTTGTGTGGATTCCCACCATTTTATGACGAAAACATTGAAGTATTAACTGATAATGTTACAAAGGGAAGATTTACATTTCTACAACCTTGGTGGGATGAAATCAGCGTTGACGCTAAAGATTTGATTTCTAAGATGTTGAATATCGATCCTGACAACAGAATAACTATTGAAGAAATTTGGCAACACCCTTGGATTGTTAATCATTCCAGTGCGGATGAACTCACCAGAAATTATTTCCCTCATAATTATGATGCTGCTGCCACCAGTGATGATGACAATGGTAATTCCTTGGCTGTTCCTAAGGTTGATCAATCTAAACCTCTGGTATCTCCAAGAGCTCTTGCTATTAAGAAAGTTTTCAATAACCCTGCTATGACAACTGAACCACAAGAACCTGCCAGTTACTTTATTGAAGACATAGCTGAAGAAGATGAGGATGAGGAAGAGGAAGAAAAAGAATTACTGCCACAAAGTGGAGTGCCTATGCCAGAAAGAGGATATGTTAGAACTCCATTCCCTAAAGAAGTCAACTTTAAGGATGTTTTTAATATTGAAACACCAAAGTTTGAAGATGACGATGATAGTGATGACGACGACGACGATGATGACGACGTTGAAGAACGTATAAGTCAATTGAATGATGATGAATTTGATGATGAAGTTTCTGAATTAGAGGACCAAGTTGGTAGTTTGAATATTTCCCATTTCTCTCCACGTTATGTTGGACTGTTCCATGAAGAAATTGGAGAGGAAGACGAAGAAGAAGAAGGTTATTCTACTACTAATTCTGCTAATCTGGAAGGTGACGCTATAGCTCAATGTCAAACTCGTTCATCATCTATCATCTCAGGCATGAATGGAGATTTTAAATTCACTCTTAATTTGAATAATTCAAACTTACTTTCCAGAAGAAAAAATAGCGTGGTGTAAGTTTTGTTTGTTTTGAAAATTATTTATTATTATTATTTGGTTTCATGATTATTATTATTATTATTTGATTATTATTTGATTATTATTTTATGTTTATTTCATTAGGTTTCAATTCGATGGGTGGTGGTATATTAGTTGTAATTTTGTCTTTTTTTTGTTTTTTTATCATTTTATTAAATACAGTATGTACAATAGTAAGAAGAAATAATAAACACAAAGCATTTGCATATTTACATTCATCACTTATAACTTATAACTTACTCTCTATTTGGTTTAACATCAGCACTTTGAACACCATCATTTTCTTCAGGAACCAAAGCATGGGCACCTTCTAATAATTCAGTCAATTCTCCATTTTGAGCCATACTAGTAACAATATCACATCCACCAACAAATTCTCCATTGACATATAATTGAGGAATAGTTGGCCATGAACTATATTCTTTTATCCCATCTCTTAATTCTGGATCTTCTAATACATTATAAGCAGCAAATTTTTCCGGATCAACTCCTTGTTGTCCCAATGTTTGAATCGTAGCTCTTGAAAATCCACATTGTGGGAATTCTGGGGTACCTTTCATGAATAATACCACTGGTGAGGATTGAACTGCTTTATCTAAGGCATCTTTCAATTCAGTTGAAATGAATCTATATTGCTGTCTGAATAATGGTGACTAATAAGAAGTGGTTGTTAGTACGAGATGCCCTTGTTATATATAGGTAGCATAATACATACGATTCTGGTTGATAGTAAGGTTCTTCTAAACATGATTGTCTATGTATGTGTGTTTCTTAAGTTAGTTGCCGTGGTTGATTAATAATAATCTTCGTGATGTTAATTTTTTTTTGTTCGATTCGTTTCCATTGCACTTTGGTCGCCAATGAAAATGGTGATATTAGTAAAAAAAAAAAAAACAGAAAAACTATGCGACATTTTTTTGATTATTATGACTATTATGACTTTTTTGATGGTATGTATTGATATGGTTGTATAACGAATAAAAGATCAGATTAGATATGGGATGATCTAGTGTAACAGATATTAAGGTGGCGGTTTGATAAGAGATTTAATACTGTTATCGATATCTCTAGAATGAACTCTCCTAGCCGTTAACAATTCAACAATTACACACAGCAAGTAGCTCTATTTGAAGTATCAACATGTTATTCATTAATGTATATAGCTACTATCCTATTTCAATACATTTTTTTAAGTTATGTTAGAAGTTCTATTTGATTTTTTTTGCAACTTCTACTACCTCTTACACACAAGCATAATGTTTTTATTTTTCTCTCTGTATATGGGTTTTTTTTTGCAACTATAAATTCTTATAAATAACCAATAAAAAAAAAAACAAACCACTAACTTATTTTACTTTCTTCTTTCTTAATTACAAGAATCTTAGATCAATCAATTAAATCAATAAATCTGTTAAACAATACATACTATTATGTTACAGTTATTATTCATCTTATCAATATTCAACAAATTACTTCCAAGTGAAGCTTATTATGTTCCTGCAAATGGTGAAGATTGGACTGTTTTAAAACCAGAATGTGCTAATTTACCAGGAAGTTTTGATACTTTACCATTTAGTTTTGGAATTGTTGTTAATCCATATGTTATTAATGATGAAGGAGATTATGAAGAACCAACCGTTTCTAATATTGAAAGAAGTATAACTACAAGTTTTGTCACTTCGGTTATTACTGCTGCTCCAAAACCAACTAAAACTAAAGATATCATTGTTCAAATCCATGATGGTCAAGTTCAAAAAGTAGCTTCTGGTTATGATTTGAGAGAGGAGGAGAACAACAACAACCAAAAACAATGGGGAGATCATAAGGAGCAAGAAGAAGAACAAGAGCAAGGTGTTGATGATAAACATAATGGAAAAGATAAACATGGGAATGGAAAGCATCATGGAGATCACAAACACAAAGATGAAGATAAACTTCATGGTGATGATAAAGAAATATATGATAAACATCGTAAGAGTGACGTTGATGATCTTCTTTTGGAATCCGTATCTAGACGCAGAAAGAGAGAAGAGCAAGAACAAGAAGAACAAGTCGAACAACTAGCAGGTTATGAAGACTCAAAGCATTACAAAGATTACCAAGAAGAAGAAGTAGAAGGAAATGGTGTTGAAATTGTTGAAGAAGTATACGAAGATGTGAAGAAAGATCACGGATATGATTATGACAACAATAATAACCAAGATGAAGAAAAAGGAAAAGATAAACATCATAAAAACAAATCCAATCACGAGAACAAACATGGTCATAAGAATTATAATGGTGATCATCAACATCGAAACAAGAATGATTGGAAACATGAACAACCATCTCAAGACAATAACGGTAATGATTTTATCTCTCCAGTTTATTCCGTGGCATGTTATACCAATGCTACTTTAAGGATGACTTTAACCAATGGAATCTTGAGAGATTCAGATAATAGAATAGGATGTATTGTTTCTAGTCATCAATTCCAATTTGATGGTCCAACTCCTCAACATGGTGCCGTTTTTGCTGCTGGCTGGACAATCACCAAAGAAGGTCAATTAGCTTTAGGTGATTCCACGAAATTTTATCAATGTGCTTCTGGTAATTTCTATAATTTATATGATGAACCAATTGCTTTCCAATGTCATCCAGTTACATTAGATGTGGTTGAATTAATTGAATGTTAGAAGTTAAGGGTTCTGACATCCATCCATTCCATTCATCATTCATCATTCATTATTCCTCTGTTATTTCATCATTTTTCATTGGCATCATCATCTCTATTATATTATACTCTTGAAATACCCTCCTTTTAATGTATGAACAAAATTTGTATCTCTATATATGGTTTGAAGTTGTAAGATTCCATTAACCATAAAGGCTATCCTTCTTTTATTGTTATATATTGAGAATGATATTGGTTAGCTGCACGACCTTTTTGATTTTCACATTTTATACTCATTATAACGAATATCTTTTGATATACCACACACATCACGAGCCTTTTCTCATACATTGATGAAGGAATCCAATTTAATAGATCATATATGGCTCCCTGATATCAAACTACCTTTATTTGATGGGTCAAGAAATCTATCACCCAAACAATCATGTCTACTATTATACCCTGATAAATCATCTTTAAACAATCGCGTCCTTCCACTTCTAACACAACACAAATCAACTACTTTAGTCATTTCATGCATGGATAATGATACGATAAGGAAAAACTTTGATCATGTAATAGAGACTCAATCGTTCCCAGAAACTATCAAAATCCTTGAAGATTTATACAATTGTGATGCTCAATCCAAATATGTTCTGAGGTTTTTAGATATTGAAATTAACATGGTCATAGTACACAACATATCTGCCTTCTATTTTGGTTTAAAAGGTCTTGACAAATACAATTATAGGAATTTGGGATTCTTGAATTACAATCCAGGTATTCCCCATGAATATTATTATACTAATTTAGTATATTTAGTTAACAAAATCTGTACCAGGTATAGATGTTTAGGTATTGTCACTTCCTATGATATAGAATTCAATTGTGGATTACTGAGTTCATATTCTTATAAACCACAAGATGAGCTTCAGAAATTTACAAAACTACCCGTAGCATTCATCAAATTATTTGACACAGCCATACACCTCAGTAAAGATCAAAGTGTTGATATAGTGAAGTAGGTTATTTATATAAAAGAAAACTTTATGTATTTTAATGAATATATAATGGACAATATAATAATATTAATGAATCTAGGCAATGACTTTTTTTAAACTCCCTTACATAGCAGACAAGTCACCGAATTTTTCTTTATATCCTGGAACATCCCATTTGGCATTCTTAACCATGTAGGTAACCTTTTGGTCCAAGTCAGAAGCAGCAGCAACATCGTTGACAGTCAATTGGTCGAATGGTCTGGCACTTTCGATTTCTTTCAAGGTTTTTTGCAAGACTTGGATTTCTTCAAGGACGGATTTTTCAGTCAATTTAGCATTTTCAATGGCTTTTTGTTCAAAGATTTCAATGTTCTTCAAGTTCTTGGAAACATCAACAGTGACTGGTTTGAAACCACTAACGGCTTTTTCAATTTCATCAACAACTTTGGAGTTCTTTAAAACTGATCTATAATGAGCAAAATCAATGTCAGTGGATTCACTGGATAAATCTATGTATTGTTTCTTGGCTTCATCGTGTCTCTTTTTGAAGGCAGTTAAGGATGCAGCGGTGGATCCGGTTAATCCTAAACCGTTGATAAGTTTGTTGAAGTCAACTTTCTTAGCAGCTTGCTTGGCGACTGAGGACATTGTTGATGATACAAATTAATAGTTAAAAAGACTAAAAACTTATGTTATTTAGTTCGTTTTCCCTTTCTTTTTCAGCTTTCAATTTTTTTTTCTCTCTCTCTCAGTTCACTCACTAACACTCATTTGGTTACCGAACTAAAAAAAAAAGTGGATTTGACCAATGAAAACGAGAAAGTGAAAACCCGGTACATAGTACACGACTTAAGGTCACGTGAATATACCAGGTCATGTGAGCCTTATAGAAAACGATCAAAGAGGCATTACATCTAATTTGCACAACAGTCAGTTAGTGTAAGTAAAAAAAATTGTACATTGAAAGAGTTGTTTTAGTTTGACTTAATAATTAGGGGTTGAGACTGTGACCCCCACGTTCTAATCTCTTGTTGGATTGCTTATCCATCGACATCAATGAAAACCTGGTCAGAGTTTCCAAATATCACGTTCTTGATTTCGTCAGTGGCATTTGTGGGGCTGACTGTGTGGTCAAGAACATTATTTAAGATATTGACAACGATGGAACCAGCACAAGTAGGACCAGATCCAGCTCCGAGTGGATTGTTACTGAGGGTTGAAATAATGAAACAAGAACAACTAACAGCAGCAATATCCGTGGAAATGTATCTAACCAGTGTGATAGTGGCTAGGAATAGTATAACCCAAATGGTTTTCCAAGTTGTCATCTATGGAATGTGGTACAAATGAATGAATTGACAGAACGAAGTGGATGATACGTTTACTTCGGTGATAAATATATTAAATTTTTAAAAAAAAAGAAATTACTAAGAATTAATATAATTTTCCCGTGTCAATTGCTGAGATTGGTATTAGTTTCATAACCATATAGTTAGAGGAGAGGCAAATTTATTGCATGTTTCGACGTATGTGTTTGTGTGTATGTGTCGGTTCTAATGTCCATCAATTCAGCCCACTTTTTCCGACATAAACCTTGTAGCAAAGATTAGGAGAAAGCGGGAATTTATTCTATTGTTTTTTTTTTGCGTGTATCTGTGAGAGAGCGAGAATTTGTATCTAAGCACAGCATTCTTACTTGACATTATATTTTTTATTCTATTTTTTTTTTCCAGTCCGATTGATCGTCTGTCTCATATACACACACACAAAAAAATATCAATCAGAAGCACGAAAGATAGAACCTTCAGATTCAATCTAATTTCGAAAAGATGCAGAAAAGTCAACCAAGAAGTCTGATGAAAGGGTTGACTCAATTCATAGTCGACCTTCGTAACTCCAAAGATCAAGACGAGGAAGACAAGAAGATACATCAGGAGATCAACAACATCAAATCAAAATTCAAAACTAATCTAAATGGATACCAAAAAAAGAAATACGTTTGCAAATTGATCTATATATACCTCCTTGGGAACTATGATATCGTTGATTATGGATTGAAAGAAGCATTTTCATTGCTTAGATCAAACGTATATTCAGAAAAGAAATTGGGATATTTGGCAGTATCAATATTGTTGAATAATGAAAATTCCACTAACAAATTGAAAAAAATTTCCTGCAAAGAGCATCTAAATTATGTGTTGGAAAAAGTCCAACCCGACCTTGTACGAGACTTACAAAGCGAAAACGAAGAGTATAACTGTCTAGCGATCGAGTTCATTGCTTCATGTTTCAATATCGGAGAGTCAGATGCAATAGTGGTCAAGGAATCCGATGCAAATTCTCAAGACTGGTTAGAGTTGATTGATATGGTATATTCAGCCGTCACGTCGCCCATTTCCAAAACCATGGTGAAAAGGAAAGGTAGTTTGGCCTTGAAATCATTATTGAGATTGTACCCAGAAGTCATCATTACCAACAGTAATTGGGTGCCAAGATTATTAAAACTCATTGATGAAAAAGATTTCGCCAATACCATCTCGTGTATCCCCTTATTGCAATACATTTTAACCTTGAACCCACAGTTTATCAAATCGGTTGTCCCTGGAGTATCACGGAAACTAAGTCAGATTGTCATAGACGGACACTGTTCACCGGTGGATTATTACTATGATTCACCTGCACCGTGGTTGATTGTCAAGCTATTACAATTTGTGGAACAATTGTTTTTGTTAGTTGACAACCAAGGATCACAGGTGTTAACACTTCATCAACTAGACGAAAACACAATCAATGAGTTGCGTCAAGTGGTGGCCAAATCTATCCAGAATGCATCGCAGCCTATCAAAGGGTTACCTAATAGGAACTCGCAAAGCTCAATATTGTTTCAAGCGGTATCACTAGCGGTATTTTTGGAAGCTTCACCAGATGCAATCCAAGGAGCCATGAATGCACTAGTGATGTTGTTGAGTTCCAATGAAACAAATACCAGATATTTAGCATTAGATGCTTTAATTAAACTCACCGCCAGATCAAACAACAATTACCTTTCGTCAAAGGACAAATTTAATGAGACTTTACCGGTCATTATGAAATTATTACGTGACAAAGATATTTCTGTTCGTCGAAAAGCGTTGGATTTAGTTTACACACTCTGTACTTTTGAGAACTATAACGTGATTATTAGCCTGTTGTTGGAATATTTCCCTTCGGCAGACTTTCAGTTGAAATCAGAGTTGGCGATTAAGATTGCGGTCATGGCGGAGAAATTTGCAACTGACTCCACGTGGTATGTCACTACTATGCTTAAATTGTTATCTATAGGTGGTGGGAGTAATTCGAATGGTGTTGGATTTATGACCAACGAAGTATGGGAGAGAATTGCTCAAATTGTGGTCAACAATGGAGATTTACAGAAAAAGACATGCAAGATGTTAATTAACTTATTGAGGAAACCATTCAATCCCGAACAAGAGCAACAGCAACAACAGCAGAAACAACAACAACCACCACAAGCACCATTACCACAACAGCCATTGTCAGAAAGTTTAGTCAAAGTGGCTGCTTTCGTCTTGGGAGAGTATGGTGAACAAGTCGATGATATTGAAGAATTGAATGTTCATAATCAATTCCAGTTATTATTCGATTCATATTTCAAAGTATCCTTATTGACCAGAGCAATGTTGTTGACCACGTTTTTGAAGTTTCTTGTGAAATTCCCTGATGCACTCTTTGTACCAAACATTGTTGACTTGTTTGAGATTGAAACACAATCTATTGATTTGGAAATACAAACAAGAGCTTACGAGTATTTGAAATTAGTGACTTTGCAGCTGGATTTTGCTTTAGCAAAGAATGTAATTAAACCCTTTCCTGCATTTAACAATAAAGTTGAAAATCCTTTAATGAATAGATTAGGAAGTCTCAATCGAATTGTGGGTATGAACAGGTCTAGATCTGTTGTTATGGCCAAGAATATTAAAAGCAAACATGATACAAGTATCATCAACGAGGAAGGAGAGGGTGACACAACAGTTGACAGCAACCCATTTGGTGAAGCAAAATCGAAAATAGACAACACCAATACTAATACTAATGCTTCTTCTGCAACTGGTGCCGCTGCCACAGCAACCACTCCAGGGCCAGTTTTGAGCCCAAATTGGTATGCAGGTTACCATAGAATGTTACATTTTGATGCCGGTATTTTCTACGAGGATCAGTTGATTAAAATTACATACAGGGTAATTAAGAACACGAATGAGTTAACGTTGAAATTTACTATAATCAACAATGCACAGAAAACAATTGGTAAGAGTATAACGGGATTCACGGTGCTCAATCTAGAATCGTTGGCTAAAATTCAAGATCCGAACTATACTTTACGTATTAAGAATATCCCCGAACGGTCAATCACAGACAAAACACAAATGGATATTGAAATCAAAGTGAGAAATATTATTGAAAACAACGAAAGTCCTATCTTGTCCATGACGTTTATGTGTGGTGGGTCATTCAACCTGTTGAACTTGAAATTCCCTGTGTTGTTGTTGAAGACAATCACTCCGACGGCATTACCAAATGTGGAAGAGTTTGACAAGAGATGGCAACAAATTAGCCAAATTCTAGGTGCTCAAGAAGGTGAATCTATACAACATGCTGTGTTGACACACAGACACAATGCTTCTAATATATCGCGGTTATTAGCTCGGGTTGGATTGGCCATTGTTCAAAGTTCGCTTGATTCTCCTGAAATCCCTATTTTGGTTACAGGTGCCGGTATTTTGCATACCCAGAAATCCAACTACGGTGTTTTGGTCAAAGTCAGAGGAACAGATGAAATTGGCAAAGAGTTGGAGATAGCCGTTAGATGTACTGGTGGTGGGGTAGCGGAGGTTATTGCAGCTACATTAAAAGAAATCTTCATTGGGAAATTTTAACAGCAAAAGAAATTTTTCCCTTTCAAAAAGAAAGGAAAATGGGGATTAAATCCTCCCATACATGCCCCTCGCAAATGTCTTCATATGCAAAACTCCGCGGTTAAAGGGTTGGTTATGAATTTCTGTAATATCTGTTTCAGGTTATTATATACGAGGCTTATTGTTAGTTACTTTTTTGTTTGTTTCCTTTGTAAGGGATAGTCTGGTTAATAAAAAATTTCATTGAATTCTCTATTATGTAAAGAGATGTCAACATGTAGCAGCATTCATTTATATGTTTTGTTTCAAAGACCCTCTTGTTATGATACGTATATGAAACAACGGTTGATCATCATTCTCTGGTGATACTGCTTGACAGCAAAATGGACAGAAAATAAAAAAATAACATTATGTTGTACATTCAAATTGCTTTACAAGAAAATACAAAAAAAAACGGGATGTGGGAGATGGGGGGTAAAGGAAAACTGCCTATCTGTGGAGAATGGAATTCGGCACTTCATTAGACCCAACAGCAAGTGTTTACCAATAAGCAATTTCGAGATAGCCACCATTAAGAAAAGTGTATCACAAATGGCGAGATTTCCGTTTTGGGTTCGAGGCAAAAAAGTGTGCAGATTTTCCATTTCCTAAAACGGAAAATTTATTTTGCAGCATCTTTTTTCTTTCTTTTTTTTTTTTTTCCAATTTATCTACCGATTATCCATAAACGATAAATGGAATTTTTCAGGACCGAATGGACATAGACTGTCACATTATTTCCTTACAAAGAAGGTATATAATTTTTTTATTTTAATTCGTTTCATTTCATTTGCTTTTCTTTTTTCATTCTTCATTTGTCCCTCTTTTTTCTTTTTTTCCTTTTTGAATTTTTTTTTTTATATATATACCGAAACTTCCTCCTGATCGCCTCAAGATCTCCCAATTATTCAAAAAATAATTTAAAAGACAACCACACAAGTTACTTGGCACCACAGAAAAGGAAAAATTTAACCTTTCAACCTCCCAACTTTACACTCCTTCAATACAACTATAGTAACAGCTATCATGAAGCAGTATTACCTAATCCTATTCATTCTTTCACAAGTGTACTCAGCTCCAGCTATAGTAACAGTTTGGCAAACAGTGACTACATCCGACCAAGCAGTAGCTCCAACATCTCCTCCCGTTAATGCCCAACCAGTTGTTGTACAAACTGCACCAGCTCAACCTGTTGCGGCTGCTCAAGCACCTGCCCCAGCTCCAGCTCCAGCTCCAGCTCCTGCCTCTCCTGCAGCACCAGCTGTTCCAACTACTACTGCCACTACTGGTTTCTGGGGTAATCTTTTAAGTGATCTCTTTGGTGGCTCTGGATCTAGTGGATCCTCAGCCGCCCCAGCCTCCCCAGCACCAGCTGCAGCATCAACACCAGCTGCAAGTGGATCATCATCATCTGGTTCATCTATTGGATCAATTTTTTCTTCATTCTTTAAAGATTTTTTTGGAAGTGGTAGTTCATCTGCTGCCCCAGCTGCTGCCCCAGCTGCACCAGTATCGAATGCACCAGCAGCAAGTGCACCACAAGCTCTGGAAGCTCCGGTCGCTAAAGCTGCTCCAATATCATTACCATCTGGCAATCCATTCGGTGCTCTTATTCCATCAGCTTCAGCTCCTGCTGCTAGTTCAGCACTGGCTGCTGCTCCTTCTTCTGGAAACTCCCCAAGTACTTCTTCATCTTCCCCTTCCACTTCCCATGGTGACATCTATGCTGCCATCTCACAATGTGATGGAGTTGACAAGTCCTTTGCAAGTGAAATCTTAGACTCACATAACCAATACAGAGCACAACATAAAGTTGGTAAATTATCTTGGGATGTCGACACATACAACTACGCCAAGAACAATGCTGATAACTACGACTGTTCAGGAATTTTAACCCATACTCATGGTCAATTTGGTGAAAACTTAGCAGCAGGTTATAAAAATGGTCCAGATACCGTTGCTGCCTGGATCGACGAACCAATCCTGTTTTCTGACAGTAGTTTCATTTACAATCATTTCACACAAGTTATTTGGAAAGATCTGACTAAAGTGGGATGTGCTTACAAAGATTGTCGTCTGGAAGGTTGGGGATTGTATGTGGTTTGTGAATACGATCCTGCTGGTAACGTTATCGGCGAAGGTTCTCAAAATGTATTCCCTAAAAATTAAATTATATTAAATTAAATTAAATTAACTCGTTGCTTTTATATCTTGTTCTATACCATAATGTACGTTAAAAAAAAATGTAAATCACGTTTAGTAGAAACTACGAACGTTTGTAATATATTGCAAGCGATGTATTAAATACGAGGGAAGAGAAGTCGCCACATGTAGGTGGGGCATCTCAAATAATCTGTTGAGTTAGGCAGGCTTAGCGAGAGTTTTGGTAATGAAACGTACCACGATAATTATTATATCTCTCAAGCTGAGGTATACGTTTGTAGAGTATGCAATACGTAAAAAAGTAATCCAGTAATACAAGATTCATGTATTTCTAAAAAAGCGAAACTAAACAAAATAAAACAAAAGGACTGGGAGTATCCTGAATGACTTTTTTTTACTAAAAAACACATTCAATAGGAATAGCAGATATCATTTTGCAAAGACAAACAAAGGTATAAGATATATAAAAAAAAAAAACAGAAACAAAGGCAACGTTTAGACGAATTGAAAAAGGAAAAAAGTAGCGATTTTTAAGAACTAGCTTATTTGTCATGTTTGAACAATGGAGCTAACAAGTCTTTGACTTGGTTAGTCAAACCCAAGTTGGCATCGTAGTCAACTGAGAAAGCAGAAACTGGGGTGGTACATTTTTCTTTGTTGATGACGAAATCTTCAGAAGGCAATGAACAGTCACCGTTGTTACAACCAGCAATACCTGGCAAAATAGATGTGTGCCAAGCAAAGGACTTGGAGGTTTCATTGTAGACTAAATCTGGACCGGCAGCTTCTTGTCCAGTGAGTCTGGAGAATTCCCACTTTGGTTTAGTACATGATTCATCTGCGTAACCGACCTTTGGGAAGTTGACGTTCAAACCAACACCCAAACTCAAGACTCTTGGGTTGTCACCTTGAGCTTTGAACAAATGTTGGACAAAGTCGACAACCAAGTTAGCGTAGATGGTAGATGGTTCTTTTGGATCGTTCAAATCCAAACCGTCTTTGAAGAAGGAGTTGTTAGAGTTAGCACCGGAGAAAGCAACACCGGAAAGACCTCTGTAAAGAGCATTGTAAGTGGCACCAACAGTACCAGATAAAGTGTAGAAACCCAGATCAGCGTTTAAACCTTCGTTTGGACCCAGGACAACTAAGTCAACAGTGACATTGTTACCGAATCTTGGGATAACATATTGGATACCAAAGGCCATCAGGGAAGCTGGGGTACCATTGAAGTACCAGATGTGGTCGTCATCAACTTCGTGACCCCAGGATGGAGCACCAGCAGCTGGGTAGCCGAATTCACCGTTGGTTTGCAAGGTTGGGGAGGTTGGGATGTCAAACTTACCACCGAAACCAGATCTTTGGGAAACTGGGGCAACCAAGAAAACATTGTGACCAGCATCTTTCAATTTGTAGTAGGTGGCACGGATGTTGGTGGATTGCCAACCGTCATCGTTGGTCAACAAGATGTTTTTACCGAAAACGGAGGAGACAGTGGCTAACAAAGCGACAGTAGTGGTGAGGAATTGCATTTCTTCAATACTTGTGGGTTGTATGAGGAGAAAGAAAGAAAAGAAAGAAGAAAAGGAGAAGAATATAAATTTCAGTTTTTTTGAAACCCATTGAGATGTGGGAATTATTCCATTATTTATAGTTCTCCAGGCAACACATGTGGATGAGATGAAGGAATTAGGATTTCCATCGGAGATGTACGGTTGATTGTTTATTTTGTATTATTATTTTTTGGGCCATTCCACTCTGTAGGTAGGAAGGAGGGAGGGAAGGAGGGAAGGAAGGGTGGAATTCAAAAAAAAAAAAATAACAATAATAGTTCCTGCCGCAGGTCGTGTGAATGTGTAATCAGAACCTAAAATAATGCGTTCTTTTTAGTTTTGCTTTTTTTTTGTTTGTTGCTAATAGTATGACTACCCCTATTAACGAAAATCTTTTTGAAATTAGATTAATTTACAAAACCAAGGGACAACGTGGGTTAGTCCAAATGATTAATAATTGATAGAGCACTAGGAATTATGAGTTTATTTTTCCGTCTCTAATACGAATTGATCTCTCTCTTCTTCAGTAAATGTGTTTTATCTTGCAATTGGATCTTATCAGGGTCTTTTCTATGCCACTACAAATATTTCTTGGGACCCATTGATGGCAATCTAAGAAAAACAAAAGTTAATGAAATACTATAGGGAATTTCTTGTCCTTTTCTGAATGGAACATAATTGAGATATATGAGCGGATCTTAATTTAGAACTATGTGGGACTCCACAGAGAAAAAAAAAATAATTAAATAAAATTAATTAATTAATTATTTCAGAGCACACGTTTTTTAACAGCGGAAATGCCTTTTCAACTCTTGGCATAAACTGTCAAAAAAATAACATAGCAAATTAGTAAATTACAGCAAAGTTAAATAAATTGAATTGACTATTTACTAACAAACTAAAATAAATACACAATCCTTCGGACTGCATTCATGCTATACAATGCAGCTCGAATGTTCTACTTCAAAAAGTAAAATTTCTTTGTTTATGACGTAAATTGGTCTATTTCCAAAAGGGTTTGTATATTTTTCATTCATATGAATCGAGCGATTTTGCACTCAAAATTGGTACAAATATACATGCTATTGGCAAAAAAAAAAGAAAAGTAAATTAGACATGCGGTTAGCTTATCTACCAACGTGCACCAGGAAGAATTACTTAAAAAGATTATACACATCGGATGTTATGGAATTATAATTTTTTTTGGGAGGTTTAATTAATAATCTATATTTTTAAACTTAAATATTTACGAAGTTCTTCTGAAAATTCTACAAATTATTAGTTCAACTCCTAAAGTGGGATAACAATTCCTCATGAAATTAAAAATAGAACCCACGTTGATACCTTTAATTCATGTCATAACCAGTTTGGCTATTACAATACATACAAGGCTGTTTATCTAGATTCCTCAATAAATTCGAAAAAAAAAAAAATCTTGAATGAACCTTTAAGTGATATCCACATAAAAGACAATATAGTACCCGATTTGGCAGTCGAACTTCCCCACCGTATGCATATCTCAGCAACCGACGAAAAAAATAAAAAGTAAGGTTGTACCGTGGAACATGAAAAAAAAAGCGAGCCAGAGAGTGAGTGAGAGAAGAAAAAAAAAAATGGAGTAAAGAAGAATATTCACAGGCAAAATATATTTCGTGCCACTAATAGAATCGACTCATCTTAATCAACAATAAACAAATATGGCTATATTCTCATCATTAAGTGGGTTTTTTAATAGAAATAAGAGACGAATCTTGATCACTGGGGCAGTCTCGGTATCTATCTATTTCTTAATCAATGAGTTTGTTGTCAAGAAGTTCAGGAACTATCAGCAATCGTTGAGACAAGAGTGGTTGTTCAAGCAGCAAATCAAACAAAGATTTATCCAAACACAACAGGATTGTTATTACACCATATTAGCATTATTACCTGTTTTGGCCTCACCAATAATCGATTCGTTACCTATCGAATTAATCACCCAGGCATTAAGATTGAAGAAAACTGCTGGCCCAAAGAGTACCTCCACCAACGAAAATAATGAATTAACGACTGATAACTTAAATCTCTTGGATAATAATAATGATCCTGACCTGAAATTATCAATTTACATGAACAAGAGTAAGATTGAATTGTGGAATTTGTTGAAGATCAAGTCCATTACCAGAACCTTGACTTTAATGTACACCATTTCCGGGTTGTTGTTGATCACAAGGTTGCAGTTGAATATATTGGCCAGGAGATCATACTTGGAAAGTGCTATACAAATGGCCGGTGTCAAATCCATAAACCAAGAAATTGATCCCCACGAAAATTACATGATTGAACAAAGTTATCTCTCCTTGAGTTGGTGGTTATTGAACAAAGGGTGGATGAACTTGAACTCCATCATTGAAGCATTAGTTGTGGCCAAGTTTGAAAAAATCACTCCTAAATCCGAGTTCTCTGTCGAGGTCTTCGAACAAAGCTTGCTTGATATTATAAACGAAATCAATACCAACAACAAGGAGTACATTTTGGCCAACTTGTTCCCAATTAACTATTCAGATTTGTTAGAAACCTTGTTGAATACTAACCCTGATTTGGTCAACCAATTGGAGTCTGCTGATTCCAACTTGATCAAATTAATCAATGAAACCAACTCCATAATGTTGAATAATGATTTGTATTTCTTTGATTTATTGAATTCTTTAATTTTGACCAATTTGAATACCTTATCGACCAACTTGTCATTCAGTTTGAGTGGGGGTAATTTGGGAAGCAGCTTGATGTCAACCACAGGAAACATACAGGATTCAAGAATCACCGAACTTCCAAACAAATCCTTCAAATTGGCAAGCTTCTTAGCTCAACTTTCAGTTCAAAATAACATCATGATAGACAATGACAATATAAAGAGTGAAGACGTAGCTCCAAAGTTTGATGCTGATCTTGAAGAAATCCTTAATAGCTTGAATGCTGGAGAAGAATTCCCAGATGCTCAACCACAACAAGAAACAGGAGGAAATGTTTATATTAATAAGTTAAATGAATTAGAAGAGTTAGATGACTTCAGTGCCAGTATATATTCCAACTTTGAATAAAAATACAAATATATAGGATAACACGATCTTTTACTGAAAAAAGAAAATTAATTGTACGCTCGTAGCGTATGTAACTATATTCTCTCCTTCAAACTTTGCAACCAACTTTTAGGCAATTGTTATTTTTTTTTTTTGGAATGATTCACAACTCCTTTTTCCTTGTTTGTTACCCTCTAAATATGAATGGAAGTACCAACATGGGTACATCGATTGATGAAACTATTATCATCACTACAAACGAAAATAAATCCACAATTGATGGAGAGAGTACCACTATCTTGACCCATTCTAGAAACGAAGGAGACAGTGACAGAGAACAGAATGTATTCAATGACGATTATGAAAATGAACCAAGCAAACCAGCAAATATCCCCTCCAATGGTCTCAAAAAGAGAAAGAGTTGGCATTTTTCATTCTTCAACCTAGGCGCAAAAGCAAATGGTGAAGTACATCACTCTGCACCACCAGCACAAGAACCTACAGCTCAACTACAAAGATCAAAAAGTTGGTTCTTCAGAGGTAAACCAGAAAGAGTTGTCCCGCCATCTACTACAACAGCACCATATTCAGCACTCATTCGAAGTTCCGAATCCGATCAAATGGATATTTTATCATCTAATTCAACGGATAAGAATGGTAATAATAATCATACACAGTCAGTTGTATACGAGAGTCGTATTGTGGAATTTGATGACCCTTTCCCCATTGTATATGGAAATTATTCTGGTAATCCCAAATGGCGTGATACGATCAAGAACCCTCAAGCCATTTATAATCGATTATTGAATATTCAGCTTTGTAACCCAAGTGTTCAATTAGCATATAACGCCTTCTTTATCTGGGAATTCGATAGTAATAAAGACAAGAAGATAATATCACTAATTGAAAATAAAGAACAGTTTAGCAAATTTGTGAAAGAGTTTAACTACACCCATACATTGGTTATGAGAAAACTGTTGGTGCCAAACTATGAGTATTTCAAAAGTGGATATTTAGTCAGAATAAAAGTCAACCACGCCAAAAATGACACCAAAAAGGCGATCGACATCTATTCTACGTTATGCAAAGATACAATATTTAGAAATTTACCAAGACCGGATATCAAGATAAATGTGTGTGGGATTCAGTATTACCACCACGTGCCAAAACTAACAGAAATCACTTGCTGGATCCACCCCATTTGGAACATGTCCTTTGATATTGTTAGACAAGTGACCATGTTACTAAAGCTGATCAGATTAACTGGTACTATCCAAGGAATAACATTGGTAGATATCAGTAACCGATCAAAGAAAAGAATCGATCCCAAGTGTCTAATTTGAAAGCAAGAATCTCCCCAGAACAACACATTTTTGCAATCGTCACTTGCGACAGCAATAACTTGTTAAGCTGCATATATAGTTATGGGGTCATCCTTGAATTTGTGTACTTATACTTTCATTCTAATACATGTTTACCATCATCGCCAATTAGGCAGAAGTAAAAGTTCATAACTATCCAAGAAATGCAACATGAACAATATACAAGAAAAAGTCAAAAAAGGTAAAAAGAGAGAACAAATTAGGGAGAGAGGGCGTGCTACGTGTAGAATTGTAGACAGGAAAAAAAAAAAAAATTAAAAATAATAGTTAAACAATTTGTATCCCAAAAAAAAAAAAAAGGACCGTATATCGAGTGTTACGCTTTTCTTACGTTCCCTATAGCCATCAACAATCACATCCTTTACGAAATGTCATCTGCCAAAGTTATTATAGTCTCTTCCGACAATGAAAAGTTCCCAGTTGAACCAAAAATCGCTGAAAAATCAATCTTGATTAAGAACATGATCAATGATTTACATCCAGATGGTTTAGAAGAAGATTTTGAAATTCCAACTCCAAATGTCAGAGCAAATGTTTTGAGTAAAGTTTTAGAATGGTGTGAACATCACAAGAATACCATCTTCCAAGATGATGAAGATGAAGATGCTAAGAAATCCATACCAGTTGAAGAATGGGACAGAAACTTCTTGAAGGTTGACCAAGAAATGTTGTACGAAATTATCTTAGCTGCTAACTACTTGAACATCAAACCTTTGTTGGAAAGCGGTTGTAAAATGGTTGCTGAGATGATCAAGAGTAAATCTCCAGAGGAATTGAGAAGAACTTTCAACATCGTCAACGACTTCAGTCCTGAAGAAGAAGCCGCCATCAGAAAAGAAAACGAATGGGCTGAAGATAGATAGAGTTTCTGCTATTTTCCCTATATGTGTGTGTTTGTATGTATCTTTTTTTATTAGTTACTCTATTTTTCAATTTTTTTTTTTTTACTTTCTTAAAAGCAATTTGAAGAAATATATACATCTTTGTTGTATCAAGTCAGTGTAGGTGAAATGGTGGAGGCAACTTTAATAACTCACGATACCCTTTGTTCACGTGTGACGTAACCTAATTCACACGACTTAATAGATCAAAAAGAAAAATTAGAACCGCACTTTACAAGCTGTACAAAAAATTTAGTATTGTATTTTTTTTTTAACGTTTGTTCGCCAATTTTGTAGATTTATGGGTTCTCTCGTTTTCTTAATTTTTTTTTTTTTACAACCAATTTTACAAACATTAATTTTTTCTTTAATTAAACAACACCAAGGCGGTTTCCTTTACAGAGCAAACCAACGAGTTCAGTAGGGAAGCGATCATTTGTATTTAATATCTTTCATTATTAGCCTTTGACATTTTTTCTTTTTTTGGTGGTTCGTTTGTTTTACATTATTCCATTTAAAAGCAGATTAAGCATTAGAGATTGTTCCAATCATTCATCCAAGGTCATTCACATACATTTTAGACAACCACCCCCCTCAACATGTCGTCATCTACAAAAAGCCAAGACGGCTCTTCCATGAGTGACCCGCCTACAAATGAAGTCCAGACTGAACTTCTCAAAGAAATCTCACAAATGTCAGTAGAAGAATTGACTGAACTTGAAGAACAATTATCGACGGAGTTTAAAACCGTCGGTAAGGAATACCTTCAGAGTAGATTATCTAGAATTAACGTCATATTAGAGAACCTAAACAATCTGATAAAATTAGCTACTGCAAATGATAAAAGCTGGTTGAAGATATATAATTTCGAAGTGGAGACGATCAATAATATTATGACAAACACGGAAGATTTGATCATGGTAAATAATGGAACAATCAAGAATAAACCTGATTTACTAAAATCAATTGACGAATATCAAGAGGAATTAAAAGAGATTTTCAAGAATTTGCAGAGTCCATTTGATTTTGATAATACTTTCAAACATGATAATGAATATTTAATGAACCATGGTAATGTAAACAACAACTTGTCGAAATTGCCCTTTCCTTATTTGTTTAACGATTTCTTCAAGAGACATAGAGATGCATTGCTTGCAATAAGTAAAGAAAAAGACTATCAAACCAAACTAATCAAAGATAATCTGTACGGGAACAGAATAATTTTGTGGAAACAATATTACAATTCAATAAACCAACAAAAACAAACACTAATCAACAAAACCCAAAACGAACTAAACCAGTTATATAAGGACTACTATCGTTTGAACGAGCATAAAAATGTCGACACTGCCAACAGGGCTTACTACAGATCGTTATTCACACCATATTTCATTAACACCCTTGTGAATGATAAAATTGATACTGCCAACACCAAGGATCTTTCCGAAGTATTGAATTACAACCATGATTCAAATTATCTTGAGTTGGACACAAGAAATAAACCAAAAAGTAGGATCGAATTGTCCGATATTAGAAAAAATATCAAACGCAAAGATTGGGAAGTAAGTAATATTGCCAACAATATCAAAAGAGCATACGAGGATGATGATGATGACAATGGAATTGACAACGGATCAAAACTTTGTTCGGGATTGAATGATTATGAAGCTGACCAGGACCTTTTCCTTATAAGACAGAATATCAAAGATTCTGGATCGTTAAAAAAGAAACGGAAACTCGAAGAATCTACTGATGAATCTGAGTTGTATTCTGATGAAGACGAAGGAGCTGAAGTTGACACTAATGGATTGGATGAATCTCTGGAAGATGGAGATGTAGAAGAACCCGATAAGGTTGAAGAATTATCCCCAGAAGAAAAACTCAAACAAAAAGAATATAAACAGCTTTTATTTGATAACATTGTCGAACCTCCAAAACTACAAGAATTGCCACCATTGGAATCATTCCCTAAGTTGTACAATTACGGTTATTATTATTAGTTAGTTTTCCTTTTTGCTTTTTGCTTTTTGATTTGTTTGTGTGTGTGTGTGTGTGTATTAAAATTAACGATTGCATTATTATCATAATTTCTATAAACGTTATATACTATTACTCTTGCTCCAAAAGGATACTTGCATTCTTCAAATTTGCCTCTTCAATAGTTTTATCCAATGAATCTATAAATTTGAATGATTTATCAGAACTATTAGATAAAGTGAATTTGTCATCAGAAGATTGCAACCCATAATCTTGATAGTTATCCTGTAAAACAAATTTCAACCACTCGAAAATAACAATCACTCTATCGTCTAATTTCAACTTACGAACCAATCTCTTACCATTAGGGAATCTAATTTGAATTCTCGTCATTGGTTGTTCAGTAGGCTCAGGATGATCTATAGGTAAGATTGCATCGAACGGATCTTTTGAAATTGCAGTTGCTGATTCCTCTGAAGGTTCAGATACAATTTCTGGTTCTTCATCATCATCATCGTCTTCATCGTCGTCGTCATCATCACTTCCATCAATGACAATTGCATCATCAACAGTATTTCCAGATTTCTTGCTGCCACTGCCACTGCCATTACCATTATCGATTATAGATTGCTTCATAGCTAATTCAATCTGTTGCTCTTCACTTAATGTAGTTGGATCAATCTTAGCCTCATGATGAACTAAAGGATTGTTTGATTGTGGGTTTAATGAGAAAGTATCCAAGAATTTATACACTTCTTCAATCCATTCAGTAACTACTGGGACTTGACCATCTTTCCATTTATGCACTCTTTCACCAGTTAATGGGTCCAAGATGGCTAAATGCGGGTACTCATCAGCATGATAGAAATTCACATATTGTTGTCCACTCATGGAATCTACTTGGTATTGCAAAAATATAAAATTCTCATTAATCATCTTTTTAACTCTTTCATTGGAGAAAAAATCTCGATTCATTACTTGACATTGGAATTCCAGTGAGTCTTGAATATTTATTAGAATCCATTTATTGGTCTCTCTTCCTAGTTGTTTAGCTTGGTCGAGGTTCAAATTTTGGATAATATCAAATGGAGGGCGGAATAAATTAGCCAATCTTCGCTGTGTGGATGATAACTCTTGGTTCCGACTCTGGATATGTTGTCTACGACGACTGACTGGACGAACATTGACTCCATCTTCATCGTCGTCAGAATCCAAGATTTGAATCTCGTCGTCATAATTATTTCCTGCTCCCCCATATTCGTTAGCATCTCTGTAAACATTGTCCTCGTCATCATCGTCATCGTCATCGTCGTCGTCATCATCATGGCCAAACGAGCCACCAAATCCTGATCTCATTCGTCTGTCGAAATCTAAACCTTGATTGAAAATCCCTTGTCTTCTGTTCCCAAGAAAGTCCATGGGGGTGTTAATATTATGAGGTTGATATCCACCCATGGTATCCACTAAGGTTTCATGTCGATGAACATTGGCATCTGCCTCTCTCACATCATCTACATTTGAACGATATGCTTCTTCTTGTAATTTCTTTGCCATTTCCTCATCATCGTCATATCCAGACACATTACCGCTATTACTGTTGTTGGTGTTGCTGGCATTGGCGTTGGAAGATCCACCTCCATGTTGCCCCGATTCCATGTACAACATAACGGCAGTTTCTAGATCGCCACCCGCCACTTCTAAAAATTGTTTTGCAATTGATTCATCTTCAACTCCTGTGACTGCTAAGAATGTAGGAATGTGTTCGTCCATTGTTAAATGCTGTCTTTTTATTGTAGAATGAAATCTAGGTTGGTTCGTTTCAATGGCAAAAACTGGTTGTTCCTTTTTTTGTATTTTGGTTTATTCCTTTTTTAGATACTAACACTTCTTGTAAGCATTGGAAAGCAGAGCGAGCAACAAAGAAGTTGAAACCAAAAAGCAAAAAGAAAAAAAAAAAAAAAAGAAAACCACAATTTGATTTACTTAGTCGTGTTGCAAACCAAAAAAAGAAAAAACAAAACAAACAAACACTGTGAAGTCGTGTAAAACCATCCCAAAACAATGGCTATTTGCGACATTGATATGATGTCGTGGGGGACTGGAACTGGGGACATTTCTTTTTTGTCGTGCACATGCGTTCAAAAGTCTCCTATTTTCTTGAAATCCCATTGTTTAACGAGTGACTGATTTCTAGTTTCTTTTTTCCTCAATCACAAACTCTCCCCAAAAAAAAAATTACTTATGTATATATATATCGTGAGGATTCTTTGATACCAAGTTAAAATACCCAACGAAACTTCTATCTAACAATTCATCTTCATCGTCTCAACCACCACAACCACCACCATCGTCTCTTTCATTACAAGTGATATTTTGTATTTTGTAACTTAGTACTAGAGAAGTTATTCTTTCCAAGTATCCTTAAACAAACACCCGTTCCGTCTGTCCTTTTTTTGTTTTATAACACACTGTGTTATCATCTGGGGGAGAGAATATTTAGACCAGATCAAAATAATTTTTTTTTTTTTGTTTTTAGAAAAAAAACCAAGTGATATTGAAACGGCTTTTTTTTTTTGACAGCAAGTTCACAAATTATTGTTGTTTCATTGCGGCAGAATTAGTCAATTGGTGAAATTACTTTGTTGGATTTCAATCATACCAGTCATCGATCAACAAGTCTTGTGACTCAAACCCAATTTTCTTTTGAGAATTAACTTTTTCTTACACCAACATTTTTGCCCTCTCTTTTTTTTTTTTGGCCCTGCTCATCAACAACATTTTTTTGTTCTTTTTTTAAGATTACATTATCTGTTGTCCATTCTTACATTTGTACATTTTTACAGTCATATTCCAGGAATACCATCCCATTGTATACTTGGTCCCAAGTTCATTTGAATTTTTACACATTTGTCCATTAGTGTTTTTTATTGATTTTACCTTTTTTTTTATGATTTAAAGAAAGATACCAACATCCACATTATAAGCCACAACTTTTTTTTTTGTTTTATTTTACCTACCATTATAATTCTGCATATATTTTTTTTTTATTTTATTCTTTGATTTAATTTTAGTATTAATTTTTTACAATAACGACCCTACATTTTAACGAACCAAAAACATTTACACGAATCATTGCCACCAAATGGAGGAATACAATCATTATGATAAAGGTCTTTTATTGAGAGACCGTTACCGCAAAGTAGCAGACATTAGTCAAGGTTCTTATGGACTAGTTTCAGTTGCTAAAGATTGCAAGAACGATAATAAATTAGTAGCGGTAAAGTTTATTTACCCTGTTGATTATAAGAAGGAAGCTAACAAACGATCTTCAACTTCGACGCCAGCCAAACTATCAGCCACTGAGTCTGTTTTCGCTGCTTTATTAAACGAAGCACATAAGGAAATTAAAATGCACCAGATTCTAGGAGACCATCCCCATGTTTCTAAATTATGGGACCATTTTGATACTTTTTTGATTTTAGAGTTTTATCCTCGAGGTGACTTGTACGAAGCAATTCATTCCAATTCAGGACCAGTAACTACCCAGGATATCAAACTGGTATTTGAACAATTATTGGATGGGTTGTCATATTGCCATAACCGAGGAATTTACCATCGAGATTTAAAACCGGAAAACATTTTAATTGATCAGGATTGGTCCGTCAAAATTTCTGATTGGGGGTTATCTACTACTACCAAAATTGTCACCAATCCAAATGAGTTTGATATTGGCTCTGAAAGATACATGGCACCAGAGTTGTTTGATAACAATTTGGAAGAATACGACGCGTCAAAGGTCGATATTTGGTCTCTTGGGGTTATTTTGTTGACTTTGGTCTTCCATAAAAATCCTTTCCAGGTAGCCAATTATTCCGATAAACGGTTTATTCAATTTGTCAACAATCGTGAAGCTTTGTTCGACATCTTTTCCACTATGAGTGGTGATTTATTTTCGCTTTTGAGATTTTCATTAACCATTGACCCAGAGAATAGGGATTTGGCCAGAATATCAGAAGAATTGGAACTGTTGAGATATTTCACCATTGATGAAGAATATTGGGATAATGAGGATTATGATGAAGAAGAGGAGGGAGAAGAAGAAATGGAAGTGGAAGAAAGGGAATATGGAGATGAATATGATGTAGACCTGGAAGATTATGGAACATTTGGGGCATCCATATCAGTTTCGCCGGAGAATGTAATGGATACTCCAGCTGTTAAAATTAACGGACCTTCACCAGTTAGTTATCCAAATAACAAACCAGATATCCCATCAACTGGAAAAGCAGCATCACCTGTTGCAACAACAGCTTCTGTCACAGCAACAGCTAATACTACTACTACAACCAAATCCACAACATCAGCTGACAACAACATCAATATTCCATCTGCAGCTACAGATATTCCTCATAACCATAGAGCAGATGCATTATTGTCAACCAATACCGAAATAAAACCTATTCCAATCAGTGGGTTTAAATTTCACCGTAATACAAGAAAACCATTGAATGTTGCATCTTACAACCAAAATTCCCAAAACAACAATCGTTTGTATAATGGGAACAATAAATTCAATAGAGAAGATTTCTTCACCCCAAGATCTGTGTTTAACCATTATATGGATAAATATGGAGAACAGAGATTCACTAAACAATTTGATAATCAGAGCAAGAAACAGTCTCCTCCACAAAGATTTAGAAAGAGAACGTGGAAGAAGAATTACAGGAAACCACAAAAGATGCAACAACAACTGCAACAACCACAAATACAGCAATTTCATTACCATAATCAAGCCAATGATTCCCACAATCATATGAATGGTAGAAGAAAATCTAGACTGTATTCTACATCTAAGTTGAGAAATACTGTTGTGAATGGAAATGTTCATACCAGTTTACCATCCACTTACCATCCTTTACCACATCCAACAACAACATCAACAACAGCAAATGGAAGTGTCAATGGTAACACTGCTTCTACTACTACTACTGGTACAGGGTTATCCATTTCACAAGGGAAATATGTCCCACCTTATTTGAGATCACCAAATCATTCGAAATCTCCACTTGTTGAACCATTGACTGAAGAATTGGATAACTTGAGTTTGGATTATGATGAGGTTTTCCATTTAGAAGGGGATTTCGAGGATACCACACCTACGACAGCTACAACTACCCAGAACAATTCATTGCATCATAGTGCACATGTTGAGGGCGATCCTCTGCATAAGAGAATTTCCAAGTCTGACAACCTGCCTGCAGTAAATGGTTCGATTGTGAGAAGAAACTCAACCAACTCAGGTAGTGCAGCAGCCGCTGTGCCTGTCGCTGCCACCACAAAGAAGGCAATTTTTGGGGGTGAATTGAATGCAAATGGGTGTATTCAGCCGCCATTGTCAAGTTCTGCTAATAGTAACAATGGCAAATACATTCCCCCATTTAGAAGAAATTCACTTTCTTCATCAAATAGTACTGCTGCAGCAGGTGTTAATGCGTTTAGAAGATCGTTTCATGAAAAAAGAGATTTTCATCACCAGCTCCAACAACATTCTCCACAGCAGTACCAACAGCACCATCACCACAATAACCACAATCACAACCAACCCCAACATCATAGTTTAGATTTTACGAGTGGTAACTTACACGGTGGAGGCGGTAGCTTGCATCACGGTTCTAGACCTGTTTCCAGTCCATTATCCGAATTGAGTAAATCGGCAGTTGTTGCGGCAACAGCAGGCACCACCACAACCACAACCACCACCAATGGAAGTGTTGTAAAGCCACCTTTTGAACACCATGCTCATTCAGGGGTTCCTATTGAGTGGGTTTCATCGTTCAGAAAGGATTGGTGTGATTACGATTAGAGTTTTTTTTTTTTAATTTTTTTTTTTATATGGATTTCTTATGTTTTATTTGTTCATGTTTCAATAAAAATGTAAAAAAAAAAAAACAAAAATTGGTGAAAGTAAATACAGAAAACGAAATATATATCATTTTTAACGACCTTTTTTATTTATTTTAAAGGAATGTGTGTAAGATCTACAGTGTAAAATAACTTCATTCTGTTTGTTTTCTGTTTGTTTTGTTTGTTTTGTTTGTCTGTTTCTGTGGTGATGTAGTATTCTTTTAGACCCGCAGATGCAAGGTTCTAGGCCCTAGACGATTGACCAAATATGGCAAGACACAAAACAAAACCCACACGAATTTTATTTGGTGGAATGATACAGGAGGGTAGTCCCTTTGGGGTTTCTCCAGTAAATTTTCATTGTGTATGAACTGGAAACTTAAAAAAGAAAGAAGGTGGGCAATTGCCAGGATATTTATAATATATGTGATATGTATTCTAGATGTATTATAATATGGGGTATCATTAATTAATTAATGTAATGTTGCTCCGTGTTCTTGGTCTGTATGTTTGTGTATTTAAAAAAATTTAATGTTACAATGGGCTGCACGGTTTAATTATTGTTGTTTGGGTGCGGTGTGTTTCATGTTTGAATATCTGAAACGCATAATATATTATGGAATCGCAGTATAAATTGAAGGAGATTTGTTTCATCCAAAAATTTTTAAAACACAACAACAAAAAATTTTTTTTTTTTGTTTCCTTCTTTCATTCTTTCATTGCTTTCTTCTTTTTTCCAATCACAGTTCGTCAAACTACAATAGTTTGTTTTGATTTCGTTATCGTTCCGTCTACATTCTTGTTGATCAGTTATTCAATTGATATCATTCTCGCTAAACTCGAAGGTAACACATTCCGGACAACTACAACCCGTATACTATTCTGTTGCTTTTACGATTTCGGTTGTAAATTTTTGTTTTATTATTTTTCCCTCCGTTCTTTTTTTTTTCTGTTTGGTTGTAATATTTTAGACCTGACAGAAGAGAGGGAGTAAATTAAAAAGGCAGGAACACAGAGAGATAGAGAGAATTTTACACGAATCTCTCCCCAAAAAAAAAAAAACAACGCATTCCAAATACACAATAACATTCCCTACCAAACAATAGAACTTTTCTACAATAGGGGACCTTAACTCGCTGACGTGTGTATCTTGTTTCAAATCAGTGGTTATAAAACAGTTTTGAAATCACTTCAATCCACCAGTTTCACCTTTTTTTTTCCCCAAAACATTTGAATTTCTGGATTTTGTTTTTTTCTTTCTTTTTTTTTCTTTCTTTTGTTTTACGTTGTTTCCATTTTGTTTTTTGTTTTGACAGCCCACACTTTCAAACAAGTTCCAGTTCAGATTTTTTTTTTTTTTTTTGGTTTTATTTTTCCCCCTTTCTTTCACAACTATTTTCTAAAACATCCATTTGATTCACATCTTATTTTTGTAGAATCACAAAACACTCACACTCACTTTCACGAAAGATCAACGATTAACTCACCTAACAACCACCACGTGACTTATGTCTGTTACAACTACAAGATCGTATACGAGTGATCCAGGATCACTCACTCCAACTCACCAAGTTAAGGAATCCTTGAGACTAATTGAGGATTTAAAATTCTTTTTAGCAACAGCCCCAGCAAACTGGCAAGAAAATCAAGTCATTAGAAGATACTACTTGAATCATGATGAAGGGTTTGTCAGTTGTGTTTACTGGAACAATTTGTATTTCATAACTGGTACTGATATAGTCCGTTGTATTGTTTATAAATTTGAACATTTTGGCAGAAAAATAATCGATCGTAAAAAGTTCGAAGAAGGTATATTTTCAGATTTAAGAAACTTAAAATGTGGAACAGACGCTATTTTGGAACCTCCAAGGTCAGAGTTTTTGGAATTTTTATTTAAAAACTCATGTTTAAGAACTCAAAAAAAGCAAAAGGTTTTCTTTTGGTTTAATGTGCCTCATGATAAATTAATGGCTGATGCTTTGGAAAGAGATTTGAAGAAGGAGAAATTGGGTCAGAACCCAACCACCATTAGTCAGAGAGAACCAGCCTTGAGTTTTGATTATGATGAATCGTCAAGTTTATACACCCAATTATCTAAACACATGGAAACTTCCAAGAAAGCCAATGATGCTGCCACTGGTGGTTCTACTACTACAGGAGGTGGTACTTCCTCAACTGGTATCGAAACTACAACCAACGCGGCCAATGGTACTGCTTCTCAAGGATCACATACTGGTGATGACAATGAATCTAATAAACAAAGTAATGGAAGTGAGAAATCTTCACCAGAATATACTACAACAGCAAGAGGAAGAGAAGATTATGGATTCCTTAATGAAGCTACACCAGTTCAATACAGAACCAGTTCTGATTATGAAGATGATTTCCCATTGGATTATATCAACCATTCTGGTGGACAAAACCCAGAAGATTACATCACATTAGATCCAAACTATCAACCTGGTGCTTATGCCAATATAATAGATGATAACTATGATTCATTCTTAGATGCCACGCTATTCATGCCTCCAAGTCTAGTACAAGCTGCACCAAGCACCGCCACAGCCGCAGCTGCAGCCACCACCACCAATCAAGTTGCTTTTAATGATGAATATTTAATTGAACAAGCACAACCATTGAGAACACCATTACCTCCAATCTCATCAGGTCCATTACAACCAAAATCTGCTGCCAAGTTCTTCTCTATCCAAGGTAATGAAGAAGCATTTTTCCCATCAAGTTATCCAGGTTTAGGTGCCACAGCAGCCGCAGCCGCAGCCACAGCCGCAGGACCACCGGTAGTTCCACCAATATCAGCTAAATATCAAAGTCAATTTGGCGCACGACAAGCAGGTACACCAACATATTTAAAAGCTATTCCACAACCACCACAACAATTCTATGATCAACAATCTGGTCAAGTGTATCAAGCAGCTACTGAAATCCCAATACCGTATAACGTTGTGCATCCAGATAGTGAATATTGGACAAATAATCCAAATGTACAGACTGGCGCAACAACTGCTCCAATGTATGATGTTAATGGATTCCCAATACCTATGAACCAATCCTATATGATACATAACGAGCATTCAGATATGGTGCCTGCTTATAATATGCTTCCTCAACAACAATTCCAACAACAACAACAGCAACAACAATTCCAACAGCAACAACAACAAGCACAACAACCACCATCAGCACAACAATTCCAACAAGGTAGACAACTGCAAAGTGTAGGGAAAACCATGTTGAAGAACCCAAAGAAAAGACTTGGTCAACAATCCCCAGTTCATTCAAAACTAGGTGGTGGTGGAGTGACTAAAAAAACCAATGAAAAGAACAATGGTAACCAGTACGGAGGTGGATCATTGAATGAAGTTGTTAATTCCAAAGTCACCAAAGTGATTAACAAAAACGATATTAAATGAGACGTATTCTAATCCCTTTTTTTTTTCTTTGTTATTATTATTATTATTATTACTTATTATTATTATTTTAGATTTTTATTCATTTACTTCTATTTAGCTGTTTTTATATACTTATTCATTTTTATATATACAATGTATTTGGACATTTTCATAATCGATAGAGAATTCGTTTTAACATCCTTTTATTTCGAATATTTATTTATTAATTACTACACTAGCTACTGTAATCTATACTCTTTTTATTTGGTCTTCATTTTTTTTGTTTCACCTCTTGATATAAAATTCAATTAACCGTTGTTGAGAAATGGGATATTTTGATTTCAATTTATTCAAAGTATCTTTGGTTTCCAGGGACATGTTATCATTTTTAAACAAATTGCTAAAACAAACAACAGAAGATTTCCTAAACATAACTTCTTCCTCATGAAACAATCCACCCAAGATCTTATCCAAGCGATAAAGTTTAACCAAATCTAAAAACTTGTCTTCTAATAATATTTTAGATAAATAATTCAAACATAAACTTGAAATCGTGAGATTCTTCTCATTTGATTCCAAATATTTCAAAATTATTTCTTCAAGATTGGAAATTATTGATAAATGACCAATACTGAATAATAACTCATCCCAGATGAAAAACATCTCACTATCCAATTCTTCATCTTGACATGTTTTCTTAAGCAATTGGAATAATTTAAAACTGTTTAGGGAATCATTGAATCTAATTAACTGTTTCAACAAATATAATCCATTCAACAATAACAGATGTTGATTAGTGATATTTATCTTATCAAAGAAACTCCATACTGATGTTTCTAATTTGACTTTACCTTTATTCATAAAGTACTCTCTGAAATCATAATCACTTGCATTCAAATTATCTAAAATTGCTGTGATTTTCAAAACATTGGATTGATTTGGCAAATCAGATAAATTCTTGCAACTTTTCTCAAACTCTTCTTTACTCAACAGAAATTGATTAAGAATATGTTGACGATGATGATGTGTTGCCGTAGCTGTAGGAGTGGTACTAGTAGGGGCAGTCGTATTGATAGGAGGTTTTCCACCTCTTGGGATTCTTGAATGTTGTAAATTTGACCAAGTTCTTTCTTGTGGTTTATTATTATCTTCAAATATCGATATTTTCCTCATCTTATTAGACATTGATTTAAATGGATCAATCTTTTCCATAATATGTTTTAAATTTTCATTATCCACAGTAGGTAAAGAGTTATTATCTTTATTCTTCATTGGACTTGTTTTATGTATATCCTCATTAATTGAAACATTGGAAAACTCATCAACCAACATATCAGATTGATCACCCAGTGAACCATTAACTCCTCTAATTGCTTTAGGATGAGGTGGTCTAGTTAGAGTATCATTGATATCCAGTAATTTTGGTCTGCCCACCTCGTTTACCCCTCCAGCAGCACCACCATGTAGTAATTCACTTCTTTTGGCCATAACCATTGTGAAATCATTAGTAGGAGGTCGTCTTGCAGGACCCACGAATCCACCATTGGGTCTCTTAACCTCAGTCATTTCATCGATATTCTTACTCAATGCAACACTTGGAACCTTAATTCTTGCACTATTGTCAATCCCAACTATAATAGCAATTTCTTCTCGTTGCTTTATTTCAACATCTTCCAATAACAACCCAAACTCATTACTATCAATAGTATAAAGTTGACGGAATAATTGACTCAATAGTTGGAAATTATCCGTACCTTTCAACAGAATAATCAACCTCGTCAATTCTTGGAAAATCTTTTCAAAGTCAATATCAGCAATCGGTAATTTACTTAAGGAAATCAGTAACCCTTGTAATATAACTTTAGTGATTTGCAATTTATGATTAAGAATTTGCATCACTAGAGCATGACTGCCTGGAATATTTGGAAGATCTGAAATACAAGTCAATAAATTACAACTGGCGCGATAAAACACATCCAATTCAATAGTAGCAATTATCAAATCAAAAGTTTTATCATCCAAATCAGGGAAAATCATCGTACAGACTCTTAAGAAATCATCTGGGTTTAAAAATTTACCAGATTTCTTGAACACTGCATCATTAGCAGTAAACAACGGTTTCATTAACAAGACATGACGTTCAGAAATCTTTTTGAGTTTTCCATTGACTTCATCAGGGATATCTTCACCACTAATAATTGCATATTTCAACAAATTGATTCCTTCTGTAATTAACGACGTGTTTTCTGAGGACAAAAAATTAATCATTGGATCGTTGGCTTTATCAAATGCTGACATATCAATATCACTATTTGATCTCGAAGAACGGTGACCATTTGTCTTTACTGGTTTGATATCCACCACAGGGGAGTTTTTAAGAACCTCAGTCTTACTACGAGCACGTTGTTTCGGACGTGCAGTTGATGTGGAAGTAGAATTAGCCGTGGCAGTGGATGTAGCAGTAGCAGTATGCGTTGTAGTGGTAGTAGCGGCAGCAGCAAGTAAACTCGATTGAGTAGGTTGAGTCCAACTAGCAGCCCGTAAAGCCATTGGTTCATGATGTTTATCCGCTGGTCGAACTAAAGATTTTTCTAAACGTGAGGTTGGTGTTTTGCTTCGAGGTGGTTTAGGCAACGGTAAGATATTTTTTGATGAATTACTTTCAGTGGAATTTCTAGATGGTGGTCTTTTCTGTCTTAATTCTTTATTCTTCTCCATTATTGCTTCCTTAATAGAGGGGCGTGATGGACGATTCGTGAACGATTTGATGGGACCAATTCCAGACCCACCGCTTTCTCTTTGAGATCGTTCTAACGCTCTAACAATATTAGGTTCTAATTTCTTCAACAATTTTTCTGCTTCATTAGGATAGACTCTAGTGAAACACCAATAACATTCTTTAGTAGTTTGACGGACATTAGGGTTGGCATCCTTTAATAACTTCATAATGACTTTATTTGCTGTTTCCAAAAAGAATGATTGATGGCTACCAATATAGCTATGGTCAATTCCTATTCTTAAAAGCATGACATGTAACCATCTTTGTGAATATGATCTTGGCTGATAGTTTCTCTCTTCAGATGCTGTCATTATTCTTTGAACCATTCTTTGTGAGTACGGTAAATTTGCATACAACGAACACACAGCCATGTTGGCATTTGATGATGCGATATTCTTCGTAGATGCACAAAGCTTGATCAATGTAGGGAATATATTCTCGGAAATGGAGTCGAATGAGTATCCTAATATGATGGCACATTCTTTTAAAAGTTGACAACCGTGGGTACTCAACGTGGTACGAAGGGAACTTGCAGCTTTACAGATACCAATACTCACATTCAGCAAACATTGTAGTAACTCAGAATGGAAATCATGTGGTGTGTTTCCTTGTAAGATTGATCTCATTTGTACGATATTCTTTTCTCTTATTTTCCAATTTGACTCGGTTTCTTTACCTTCAAAGGATGGGGTGAAAGCTTCAAATGTAGAATACAAGCTATGAGTATCCCGTATATCGATTGGTTTCACAGATGTGTCCAATTTAGAATTTACCTTCTCCAATAACTCATGCAACTCCAATTCATGCCCACTACTTGCTGTTTCCTTTGCTGACAATTTTAAAGAGGCGTTGGTAGTTGCAGCCCCTGCTGTGGTGGTTACCGCTGTCAACGTTGTTTCCAATGTGCCATGAGGATAAGATGTAACTTCTGTATCCATGGTAACATCAGTTTCCAGGCTTCTCAGTAATGATACTTTATGCGTAGGTTTCTTAAGCAATCTTTCCACAACAATACTTGGGAACAGGTACAGTTTTATTGATCTCTGTAATTCATCACTTCCAGATGGAATCCTGGCCATATACGAGGAAAACAATTCCTGTGCTGCACTTACTAGTTCTTGATTATTCAAGTTTTGTTTTAATGATTTCAAGATTGCTGGGATGAATTTGGAAACATCGAATTTTGACGATATATTTTTGAAAATCTGGGTAATCCAATTTATCGATTCTATAGTGATTTTTGTATTTGTAGTCGTGAACGAAATCTCCATAATAGCTTCCTCAACAGCTTCTGAGTTTGATAACCAATAGTCCTCCAAAGATTTTTTAGCCAGAGTGACACCACTGCTACCACCACCACCTGATGATGGTGTACTCCCTAGCTTATTAATCAATATAGGTAAAATCAAAAAACTATGTCGTTCCAATATTGCCCCACTGCTGTCTTGTACGTTAATACGCTTGATTAGGTAGAACAACGAGTTGAAACTGACTGACGATATGTTTGAGTTTGAGATGTCTAAGCCTTTGCATATTATTTGTAAATATATGTCCACATTTCTTAGATCAATAGTATCTTTCTTGATATGAGTTTTCAAATTCTGAATGTGTGCTAGTTTGATATCATCGGGTACGGTTGACGATGAAATTATGTCGAATACTTCAATAGGTGAGATATTGGCGTGGTTCTGATTCTGATTCAACATCGCCATTGTCACTGGTTGTTGTAATAATAATACTGGTAAATAATGTGTTGATATTTCTAACTAACTAATTTGCTAATAAATAAACAAATAAACAAACAAACTAAAAATAACAAACACAATTTGAGAAGAACAAGGAGAGCGAGAGACAAAGAAAGAAAGACAGAAAAAAAAAATACATCGAGGACGCGCGTGCCTTACTAAAACAACCAAACCAAAACAAATATAAAACAATGGCACGCCTCGCACGACCACTTCCAATATCAAATATCAAAGTAGTTACATCTTAATTTTGATATTTTACTGTATCAATAACAAAAAGTTCTTGGATTTTATTTGCTTATGTATAGTATAAATATGTAAATAACAAATAACAAAAAAAAAAAAAAGAAATGACCATAATCTAAAACTTGGATGCAACAAACCATAATCCCCCAATAAATCCCACGGCTATCAATCCAAAAATTCTTGCTTGGAATGCAGTAACATTAATTAAAGCAGTGGAATTTTCATCACATTCGAATCCAAACTTAACTGGACCCTTTTCTTTCATCATGGTTTGTTTGGTCTTATTAATACCACTATTGTCTTCACCTTGTTCGACTTTCTTCAACAATTCAGTATCGACATCGTCAACAACAACGTTTTGAACATTTCCAAAGAAATCAGTCAACAACACATCATTTATATTTCTCTTGAACAAATCAGTTCTAATACCAGGATGTGAATGAACATTATCAAAAGTGTATTCAGCAAACAACTTGTCCATAGTTTCTTTTGAATCTCTATCAATTTTTTCCAAATAGTCTAATGTATAATAAGTGAATCTATCAATAACAGCAACTCCAATATCCATGTCACTGTGATGGGAATATGAACTTTCGTCCAATTCACTAGACCCCACAGCCAACACATTAGGAGCTTCAATTTTCTCATACATGGTATTGGCTTGACATGTATCAATCATGAAGAAGATCTCATTGTATCTCTTTTGTTGATGCATAACATTAAATGCATCTTTCAAATCATAAGCACCAATTTCTTCAGCATCTTGGAATTTCAAGAATTCATTACCCCCGTGACCTGTTAAGTATATGAAAATATTGGAGTTTTCATCAGTTAACAACCTCTTGGATCTAGGCTGGTCCGAATCCCATCTATCTGTCAATAATCTCATGAAATTCTCAACGGTGACTTCATAACCTCTATAATCGACTTCGATAGATTCACCATACAAATCAATTGCTTCGTCCATATTATTGAAAACAGTACCCGGGAATGCATTTCTTGGGTTACATGCAATATCATCGGATAACATCAAAATGATTTGGGAATCTGGTATACCTAATCTCCTAACAGTACGGTACAAACTCAACGCATTTGCCATGTGACGATAGTTGAACCAGAATCTTGAAGTGGAAACCAAAACCGCCCAGTTGTTTGAATGACGACTTGGTTTCTCTTCGTGTTGATGCTGTTCAAGTGGTTGTTGAACATTTTCCTGTGCTACTTCTTCAGCTGAAAATACAACACCAAGTAGAATTAGTATCGGTAGTATATAACTGAATAAGTTCTTCATCTTGGTTTGGCTTATTAATATGTAATGTTAGTTTACGTATGGTTGTGT